>VUQR01003256.1:17179-28053 GCA_015108515.1 Hemichromis elongatus
CCCGGGGGCGGCCCCCCCCCCCCCCCCCCCCCCCCCCCAGCACCCCACAGGATGTGACTTTAGTAAGTAAGTCTTAAAGTCATTCCCCCCAATAACTTGTTAATACTTGTCAGGCTTATTGATGAATCTATTGCAAAGATATTCCTCTGGCGTATTCCAGAATTAGACTTTTGGAGAAAAAAAAAATGGATATGCTTGAGTAGGTTAATACTGACATCTGCTGGAGGAAAGGGGGACTTGGGATTATTTTTCAGGGAGCAATTACAAGAGAAGCTGCTGCTAGAAGAAAAATTCCTCTATGAGTCACAAAGCAGAACCAAGGAGAACAATGCTTCAAACCTGGTACGGTTCGAGTGAGGATAACAGGGTGAAATCCATCCGCCTACACTGTGGAGCCGGGGAAAAGCAGCCAGTCTGGAGGACATGCATCGGGTCAGAAAGCAGGTGTTGCTGCCTCACCTGATCTAAATGAGCTGAGCTCTTCTCTGGTTTCCCCTCAGTTATCTGTTTGTCAGGCAGGAGGAAAAACTCTGCTGCTGTGGGTAAACCTGGGAGGACAGTGACCAGGAGCTGATCCTCTCTCACGCCTGTAGCCTAGAGGAGGACAGAAGAGTCGATCGGGTCACACTGAACTGCAACAGTCAGCTCACACAAATGAAACCTTGACACCAAGTACAGACAAGTCCTGACATTCGGCGGACATGGAACCATTTATCATTGGAGCTTAAAGATTCACTGCAGTCTGAGGTTTTAGGAAATGTTCTCGCTTGCTTTCTGAAATTCTGTCAGATGAGAAGATCAGTACAAGTACAACCGCTCCAACAAGAACAGAGTGTGAAAACAACAACGGCACCGGGACTGAAGGAAACGACTTCTCCCACTGCAAAAAACCAACAAATATTCCTCAAGGTAACATATGACATCCTTCTTCTTCTTCCACTCATCAAATTCAGGGTCACTGGGTAACAAACTGATAATAAACCATTTTTTAAATCATAATTTTAAATGTGCCACACACTGCATTTGATCAGAGGATGTCAGCTACGCCTGAACCCGACTGGAGTCCAAGCTGCATTTAACTTTACTCCTGTTTTGAACAGTTCTGTGTCAGCCGCCATCTGGTGGATTAAATGTGCGTTGCACCCCGAAACGAGCCTTTGAATACAATTTCAAAAAGCCATTTCCGAGTGGTGAGCAGCTTTGCAGGAGCACGTTTACAAAAGATAAAAGCATAAAATTACAATTCCACAATTATTTCAAAAATTCTACTTTTCTGTATCAAAGCAATAAACATGTATTAATTATAGCAACATGCTTTCATGTTTATAGACAAAAACCAGGGTTAAAACAAATGAATCACAGATGATTTAATAAGGTGTGGTCTCCTGTGAATCTGTTTACTGTTACTGTGTTCATTCAAAGGTGCCATGATTAATATGATATATCCTGATTACATCCCACCCTGCAGTCTCCACTAAACTCACCACAGTGGGAAACAGACCACTGTGAGGAGTTTGTGTTTTTAATGTATGTAAGCTGCTGTTGTGATGATGGCTGGACTGCAAGGCAAGACTAAAGAATATTGTTACTGACGTGTTCCATGTTGTTTTTATTTGAAAGCACATATTATGACCCCTGATGTGCCCAACAACAGCTGATGTATCAAATACAATACAGCAAAAACATTATTTGTTTGTAAACAGCAGTTTTTTTTTAATCAAAGAATCCCAAACACATCCCTGTGACAGGCTTATTTTGAAATTTCCCGGTTTAGAGAAACTATAACCCCGCCCCAGGTTTTACATTTATGGTTTCTTATACTGAGGCTTTATTCTTCGTACAGAATCTTGTGTGTAATTTGAATAGAGGGACGTCAGGGTTCACCTTCGGGAGACGTTATTCATCTCCAGCATGAATGAAACCTTAAAGGTCTGGAGTGGTTTTCGACCAATGGCAGCCCTTCACTTGGAGCTCACTTTCAGATTGGCGCTTAAAGAAACGCACAATAATGAGCTGGGTTGGGAGAACTGGCGTAATATAAAAAATGAATTTATGGACGCCTTATCGATTCCAGCTGAGGTTTTTGGCTTTCCCTCCTGTGAACGTTTTAACCAGGGCGTCGTATTTTTGTCTGAAAGTAGTTGTTGTTGTTTTTCCGACATGCTTTCTGGCCTCCGGGCTGCGGATGTCATGGGAAAAAAAAAAGATGTCAATAGCAAACTGACGTGTTCAGTGAAGACTGAAGATGGGCTGTGTATTTTTAGCATCTGTTTTGATTTGCAAGATCAAAAAGTGTGAAAATATGATGGAAAGCACAGATTGCTTCCTCCTCTGATTCAGAAAAACGTATTGACACTCCGAGGATGCTGGGAGAAATAACGGGAAGTTAATGAGGCAAACTCTGTACCTAACTTGTCATGTGTGGGTTTGAATCATGTCCTCCACTCGACGGACTGCGAAGCGCTCGTCTCCGAGCGTTCCTTCGGGTCAGCGCAGAGCACGCATTAGACCCGCGCTGACGTTTATTCTTCCGTACAACCTCGTTACTGTACGGCCCTGAACTCGGAGGGTGTGCGAGCCGCAGCAATCAGCCGGCTCTTGAACTATATTTTTCCCCCTCTTCTCCCTCTTGCCTCGTCATCTATCATCATAAAAGTCAGATTCATGTCTGCAAGCCTCGGGGAGGTCACGCAACACTCAGAGGTCCAGTTGAGCGCTGACAGTATTTACCAAAGGAAGGCGACGGTTGCCACGAAAGAGCCAGAGAGAACTTTACCTGGATCAGAGAGTTCTTAATGACACGGCTCACATCCAGCCTCCATTCTGCAATATCGGGGTTGTGCTCGTCCAGGTTTGATGAAAAAGCGAGCAGATGAGATCGGAAATATTCTGCAGGAAGAAAAGTAAATGTGTGAGGGGAGCATATGCCTTTCATCTGCCATTAAATGCAAAGTTCGGCCTTGAGATTCAGCTCGTGTACTTGTGCTTTTTTTCCTTTCAGCTAAATTCTGGGTTTATTTTCACAGGCTGGACCTCCATTCAGATCTTAGAAGGGGAGAAAAAGCTGCAGTGTGAGAACACAGACGACAGAGCGCTGTCCTTCTGTGCATGCAATGCATCTCCAGTCTGTGCTCATTGTTTTAGTTAGCTGCTCTAAACATACTGATAAACTAACACTATAACCTTTAGCCTGCATCAGATAGTGACAGATCACGTGTGATCACTAATCGTGTGAAAAATAAATTTTGGGAGTTCAACGGTAAACCATCTATCAATTTTCTGCCAATCAATCAAAGTCCAGCAGCTAAGAAGGGGATTCTAGACATCAGTTTCTAAGCCACATTTTCAGGTCCCTCCGAGGGGGGTCCTGAGGCACTCCAGTGTAAGATGAGCTGTGCAATCTCTGCTAAGACTCCTGGGCCTCGCCTCCAAACTGGCTGAAAACCTCTAAGAGGACGTAGCCAGAAGGCATCCTGATTAGAAACCTCAGGTAGCTCACTTCAGTGTGAAGGGGCAGCAGCTCTGCTCCAAGCTCCTTCCGGTTATTTTGTAACACAGGTTTTAATGATTTGCAGTGTTTACTGGGCCAATAAAAGCATGTTTTCAATTAAAGCTTAGTAGACGGTGAGAACGGGGATTTGCAGCTCTACATGTCTCATCATCAGTTACGCATAATGTTGAGTTTTTTCATCCCAAAAAAACGTTTTAATATTATTTGACATTTGTTGGCGGTAATAATATTTTAGTGAACAAGACTAACTGTGACGGGCATCTCTAATAGAAATGAGAAACTAAAAAGGCGGCTGATCTGACTTTTTATCTGCCAAAAATGGATTTTTAATTGTTAGAACCTAAAAGGTGAGTCTGAGTAACACCAAGCTGTGTGATCCAGTAGATAAACATTTTATGTGGCAGACAGTCTGTGGTCAACATGGATCTGTGAATAATAATTTACAGCATCGATAAAAAAAACGTTCATGTTTGGACTCCACATTTTAAAGCCTTAATGTAACATTTTAACATTTTGGCTGACATCGTTGTCGTTTTTTGGAGCCACAAGTGAGCCTATCTGAAAACAGGAAGCTACAGCTGCCATTTATATACACTTTATGGTTACAGCTTACCAAATTAAAAGTTTTAGCATATGGTTAATAAAGTCTAATAAAGTATGGAGAATGGCAGATCATTTTTAAAACATTAACTAAAAGTGTAAGTGTAACATCATCAAAGGGAAGTAACATTATTATTCTACTGTGGTGACAAAAGTAACTTTACAGAGCAACAGATTCACAGTGGAGACGTTCGGCTCACCGTGGACCGCGATGGTTTTTCTGTCCTGCAGAATAGTATTCCCTGCAGACACCTGCACAGTCACTGTGTTGATGCCTTCCCGGGAGAATGTGTACGCCACGCTTCCCTCTAGGGTGATTACTGGCTGCTGGGGGAATGAAAGCGAGAGAGAAGGAAGAAGGGGAGAGGGAGATGGGGAGTCAGATTGCATGTGCTCCTGCGAGAGACCCTTATCAACGGCTGGTTAACATCCCACACTGCTGTTATTTACACTACAGAGGTGTCAGGCTGTTGGCCAACTCACAAAAAAAACACACACACAGACACACACACACACACGCGCGCACAATGACACACAGCTTTGCTGAAGTCTGTGCTGTGCTGCATGCAGCACAGAGGCCTACAGGGAGTTTCCTGTGTGACACCAGCAGCTCCTTCCTGTCATTACTCACATCTCCATTTGTTCTTCAGATAGCTTTAAGATGCTAATACTGCCACTGTTTATTACCAGCCGACAGAACTGGCTGTCCTCGTGGAAAAGGCCCCCGTTAGTGCTGAGCAAACACGTTTACCCAGCTACAATTACACAGGCAGACAGTAAGAGTGGAGCATTTCTACACACAAGGCAGCCCACAGCAGTGCATCCTGGGACCATAATGCTTGAAATGTTTTTTTATTCTCTTGTAATGTACATTTTTCTTTTGTGGTGTCATGAGGAATGTTATGGTTTGCTAGCATCTGGTTTATTGATTACATTAGTTGCTAATCCCGCTGATGCTCCTAAAGCCGGGGTCAGCGTGTTTGCACTCTGACAGTGAGTTGCTATATTTAGAGGACTAATGCTCTACTTTTTCAGGAAGTTCTAATAGAATCCTCACAGCACCTATAGGTGTGCTACTTTTCTAACAGCTGAGGCACAGTCCAGGCAAACGTGACGTCGAGGCAAGAGAGGAGCACATCTCTTAGACAGAGTGAAAACGATCTGGCAGTAGGAGGAAAAGTTTGCTTAAATAAAGCATGAATTTGTCAGATAAATCAAGTTTACAGTGCTACTGACCATGAGAGAGATCATATTATCATCATCATACCACAACTGGGATAAATGACGGCAGGAATCACCTGCAGCCTATGAGCAGATACAAAAACTTTATCTGTTTAAGAGCTTTGATGTCTTTATTTATGCTACATGTGGTTGAGGTAGCATGAGATGCTGTTCAGCCTTTTACATGTAATACCTTTGAATAATGGCTAAACTGTTAGAAAGTCAAAACAGCACTGCTGTGTGTAGTATGTGAGAAGTGACAGAGTCTGACAGCCAAAGTTCTTGTTTGAAGATGACTGCATCACTGCCGACATCACGTACTAGCAACCAGCTGACCAGTCACGAGTGGCAAGGCTAACGCTAAGCAACAATAGCAAGCTAACTTGGTGCATTAGCTTTATGGACCTGATTTTCTTCTCTTAGCAGGAGTCCACGTTAACCTTGTGGTCTTATTTACATTTAATTGGCTAATTACCGACTCATGAATCATCAGGGTTCCTCCATGCTAAGAGCTAAGCTAGCTCTTTACATCCCCACACTACAGGTGTTGGGCATATAATTAGAATATCAGCAAAAAGTTGATTTATTTCACTAATTCCATTCAAAAGTGAAACTTGTATAATGTATACATTCATTCCACACAGACTGATATATTTCAAATTCAGTATCTCAGAAAAGTAGATTACTTAAGACTTTTACATGGAATTAGTGAAATAAATCAACTTTTTGGTGATATTCTAATTATATGAGCAGCACCTGTATGTGGTAACCTAAGCACTTTGAAAGCAATTTCATCACACAATGATACACACAGGGCAGCAGCATCCTAAATCACCTGTAAAAGGTCACACGTTCACCACCAGCAGCAATTTTATTTTTTTTCACCTGCACCGTGGTGGTGAGAAAGCACGAGGAATATTTATTTTACCTTTTTAAAACATGTTTTATATCCTCTGCTAAGGCCAAAGCCCTTTTTTACATTTCGTAAACGACCTTCCCAAAATTGATTCTGAATTGCAGTGTTTGCAGAAGTCTTTGTTGGGTTTTAAAGTGCCATGTTTTGCTAGTTTGAACAAAATCCATTCAGATCTTTTCTCTTCAAAGGCAGACATCTCAAAAGCGCGTTCCCCAAGCTGAAGCTATTCGCATGGCTAGATACCGCAAAGGGATTATCAGAAAAATACATCTTTTCTGACCCTTTAACGCTGCGTGATTGATCAGTTCTGCCCGACTGCAGCAGGCTCTTTAATTGGAGGACTTTTACGCTAACACTAAGATGGAAACACTTTACTGGTTATCAGTAATTAAGGTACTATGTGAACAGGTCAGCACGTTCCACGATTTTTATTGACGCTCACTAACAAGGCTACAAATTTTCCAACCTGCATGCACAAATATAGCTCCACAAAATAATGATTCTCGCATTTTGGAGCAGGAGAGTCAGCAACCTACTTAATTGCAAATGGGCAAAAGAGTAAGAGAAGTACAGAGAGAAGTGGCTGTACCTCTGTGTTATTTCCGATCCACCAGATGTAGGTGACCGTTCCCACTTGGCTGGGCCACAGAACAGCAGTCAGGTTCACTTCCTTATTCCTCACAGCCACAAAGGGAGCTGAGAGATGGATATACTCCAGCTGACCTACTCAGGCACACATATACATCACAGTGTGAACTCGACGCTCTGCGCCACAATATGTGAAAAGAGGATAAAAATAAAAGAAATAACTTTATTGGTTCAAATGGGAGAAAAAGGGGGAGGAGATGGGGTTTATAGGTGGGTACGGAGGGTGAGTTTGTTCAAGATTCGCTCTTGCTCTGGGACTGCCGGCTGCCATCTGTGTACTATTTTTCATCCGTGGCGCTCTGGAGCCTGCGGTGGCTCTATTTGTGCGGTTGGCACATAGGATTGACAGATTGGTGGGGGCAACGTTGCTCCCTGATCAATAAGTCAGCTCTGTTACATCTGTCACCCCCTGAATACACGGGGGTGGTCAGCCCTGTTACGTATGAGGTTGCCGTGGCTTCTTCTGAGTGGCTGCAAAACGCAAGCTGAATTAAGTGGAAGCGAGATGGGATTCGTTTGGTTGGCTAAGAGAAGGGAACATGTTCTGTGACGAGATAAAGGATAGAATGTTGCACAAGCAGGAAACAGCAATTCCACAGACTCTGATAAAAAGTGGAACGAATCTAGATAAATGCACAAAAGCACGTGTACACAGAACTATCAGAAAACTCGGTATCTCACATGTGACATGCAGGTAGAGCATGGCAGTCTCTGAGCCCAGGCTGTTCTCCCCGGTAGCAGTCACTCGGTAGATTCCCACAGCTTTGTAGATGTGTTTGATCCCATCCTCGATGGAGCTCACGTTGGAATATGTAAGAGCATGGCCATCTCCAAAGTCCAGAGTGATGCTAGTCCTCGCCCCGTCACCCTGAACAGGACAAACACTTCCAGGAAATTTGGCCTTTTATGAAATATTGACTCTGGTTTGAGGTGGGTTATATTACATTCGACCGACACAGAGCACGGTTTCCCTCTAGGCACAATATGTGTAGGTAATGCTCATCAGTGTCCCTGCAAAGGGCTACGATTGTGAGCGTGGTCACTCAGCTCGGTCTCATTTCCAGGGCGTGTAACACTTTTGTCAGACACTGACTTTACTCTGACGGATCTCAGCCCTAACTCGTCATGTATGGACGCTTGTAAAAGACACCGAGTCACAGTTTGCGCTTTGTCAACTTTTTTCCAACGGGAACACAGATCACGATCTCCTGCGTGACAAAGTCCTGCAGCTTTACATGCCGACGCTGTCACCCTCTCAGAGGACAAAGGATCGTTTCCACTGCAGCAGATAGCATGTTAAATGTAAAACTTATTCTACTTTTCTATACATGAAAAAAATGTTTCAGATTTTTGGTTTCAGGGCCTTTCTCAGTTTCTCTTTGTTTTTAACGATGGTGAGAATTACCCTGAACCCTAAAGCCTAACACTACTACTACAACACGTGTTGATGTGTAGCTATGTCAGAGCACGTGAGTTTTGTTGGTTATAGTAGCAAAAAAAATAAAAAAGTGTCCAATGGGAATTTTTCACCCTTTAAACATGTATGTTCAGTTATAGATACTGGTGTTGCTATAGAAACAACCCAGATAGCCATTTCCAATCTAATTGGAGATTAAATATGGGACTTCCAGTAGCGAGACCACGCCTCCAAACACTTCTGGTTTTCATCTATATATGTTTCCCCAGTTCATTCTTGTTTACGTGCCTCACCTCCCCCCCCTTCAATTCTTTAACGCCACCAGCCCCCTTCAAGGCCTTCCCCAAACCGCAGCTTAATTCATGTCCAAGCCATTCACCTTCACCACTAAAGCGCTGTCAGACCTAAAAGGCGTACGTGGGCCCAGCTAGTGAGCTGCACATTTGAAACAATCAACTCCTTTTTGCACCTTATTTACACCGTAAACATAATGACGCTCACCGTGTGTGACAGTTCACAGAGCTTCGTGGGAAACACCGAAAACGGCTCACCTCCTCCAGAAAAACAAGAAAGGTGACGTTGGTGCCTAACACGGCCGTGAGCGAACCCTCGCTGGTAACCAGGTGGAGACCTTTGGGTGCTTGGACAGGACACTGCTGCCTCCTGGCTGTGTACTCTGCGCTCACACCAGCTGTGCAGTTATTGGAGACCACTTTCCTGTACCTGAAGGTGGAAAAGCAAATGAAACCGATTAGATGTTCCATCAGTCAAATGCTGTCGAACACAAACTTGATATGAGGTTCGTATACACCGTTCGTTGTAAACATATGTTTAAAATAACACCGGGCTCTAATCTGTCTGCACCTCCCTCATTTAGATTCTCAAGAAATCTTAGCAGAAAAAAGGTAAAACCTTTTCAGTTTAAACCTTTTTAATTTGAAGTGCAAGGAGTGGTGTTTGTGTAGTGAGGGGCGTAGACGCTCGCACAAACAGGCTGCCCTTTGACAGAAGAGCCAAAATGTGGTGGGAATGTCAATGTTCCCGCAACAAAGAGCTGTGCTGAGGCTCCTTCAGAAAGTCTTACCCTGATGAATACACCGGGGACAATGAATGTGCCATGTGTCAAACACAGCGATATCGTGCAGCGTGGGGTTTTTTTCTTTTT
This sequence comes from Hemichromis elongatus, assembly GCA_015108515.1. Classification (NCBI taxonomy): domain Eukaryota; kingdom Metazoa; phylum Chordata; class Actinopteri; order Cichliformes; family Cichlidae; genus Hemichromis; species Hemichromis elongatus. The sequence goes on from VUQR01003256.1 coordinate 26,658, forward strand.
TAAATCATGGTGGTTGTTATGTTTTCAGAGTATAGCGTTTGAAATTTTAATTTTAAATACATGTCAGAAAGAAAAATAAGACTTAGCTTTATTTTACCTTGCAGATCTTTAATTCATAAAAAAAAAAAAAATGTAACAAATGAAAACACATCAGCTGATCTCAGTGCGAGCAGATTACACACTGCTCACCAATGTGAAAATCTCTCATACTGCAGGGAGCTCTGTTGACACTCCTGCACAACTGCAAGCCACTCTGCAACCCCCCTCTAACCCGACCGTTCCCGTCCAACCACTGGCCAGTAACCTGCCTCAGTACCACATGGAAGCTCCTCTCAGGCATCACAGCGGCTAAGATGAACAGGCACATGGGCTCAATACATGAACCACAGGATGAAACACCAACTACTGGCAGACAGTCGCACGATATTGCCAGACCAGGCTGACCAACTTTTGCACCGCCTGGATTGACTATAAGAGCCTGTGCCTAGGCCTATGACTCGATGCCCTACACATGGATCCCTTGAGTGCCTAGAACTGTACAAGATTAACAAGACCATAAGAGCCTTCATCAGAGAGAAGAATTCAAGAAGATGTGGAGGGTGAAGGTACCAGTGGTCCCAGTGGTAATTGGAGCACCAGCTGCAGTGACTCCAAACCCTAGGTAAATCAATCCAGCAGATCCCAGGAAAAACATCCATGGTCTCTGTCCAGAAGAGCGCAGTCCTAGGAACAGCTAAGATACTGGGCAGGACCCTCAAGCTCCCAGGCCTCTGGTAGAGGACCCGAGCTGAAGGATAGATCGCCAGCAGGCTGAGAGGGGAATTATATACAGTACCAAATACATATCACTAATAATAATAGTAACAATACTATTTTCACAAAAGTTCCCCAAAGAAAATTGAGATGTTTTTAATTAGAATAGATAAAAACAGCCTTTTATCGTCACTGTTCACCTACAAGGAAATTGTTTTTTGTTGGGGTTTTTTTGTAATTCAAATCTTTGTCAATGCTAAAAAAAAGTGGTTTGTTTCACAAGACATCAAATATTTACATTCACATGTGTTCAGCTATGAACAGTCGTTTTTTATTTGTTTGGATGAGAGAACGAGCTACACCCTCCTGACCATCCACAGCTGTGCTGGAGTGTACAACTGACCATCCATCCATTAATTCACTTTCTTAACCACTTATCCAGCTGGAGTCACAGAGGGTGATAGATTATCCTAGCTGACACTGGGCGAGAGGCGAGGTACACAGACAACAATTACTATTCATCCACACCTCTGACCAATTTGGAATCATCAATTACACTAAAACACAAGTTTCTGTTAGGAACAGGGAAACAGTTCAGTAATCCACACCTCCAACCCCCCGTGTGCCACTCTAAACACAACAC
>VUQR01003259.1:4689-17796 GCA_015108515.1 Hemichromis elongatus
CCCCTCCCCTCTTTGTTTAAAGTGGTACAGTCCAGTAATTTTCCATTTCACTCTCCTAGGATGTGGGTGTGGCCTAAAGTCAACGATCAGACAAGAGTTGAGCAGGCTTTGTTTTTTTTACCTGCCAGTGACCTTACTAAAAAACTGAAATTTCCACCTTTTACGGTTTTGGTGGAAAGATGGAAAGATAGGTACATGATCACTACACTGCACTAAAGGTCAGACACAAAATGATTTGGGCAATTTCTCAGTTTTCAGTATTGAAGTCTTGTTATCATATTTCCTAAAAACTTCCATATTTTTAAAAAAATCAATTCACATGAACAGTTTCATATTTGCTTTGAATTTTTTAAATCATGTGTTGTTTCTGGTTTCACCTCCCCCTCTTCACTTCTGCAGTGCTCACATGGTGCACTTGTAATTCATGACAGAGACTGTTGTTTTCCTACAGAACAGGAAGCAGCCCTTAAAGGCACAATCTACTTTTTTTTAACCTGTGATTTCGATTTTACGAAAAGTTATATTTGAATTTGCTGTAGCTGTTTATTCTGCGTATTATGCTACAGTTTGTAGATTTAGCTGTGTTCTTTTTAAGATTGGATTGAGTTTGGATGTGAACGGCACAACAGTGACCCCTACAGAACAGGATTGTAACACCATAGAAAGTATAAAAGATAAATGTTGCATCACGATTACCTGCTGGTTTGCGAACTCCCTGTGCCTTTCGATTACACAAAAACAGATGTGATGAGGAGTCTCACGGTGAAATCTGTTATATGTGACATATATTGAAAATTTGTTAGCCATGAACATGGAGTATCATACTATTTTTACCTTTATTATATATGACCAAAATTATAAAATACAATTGTTTTTTGGGGGCAGGGAGGGTTCCAAAATGGTTGAATAGGCACGAAACTGTTTTAGTGGTCAAAAAATGTTTTTCTATAGATGTCTGTAGGACAAGAGGTCTTTTTGCAACCAAACTGTCACCCTCTGGTGGCCTTCATTTTGAAGCTACTTCCAGATTGGCTTTGTTTTTACAACCCACATCCTGACTTTATATAATATATGTTATATTAATTATGTTTCAATACTAGAGAAATTGCTAGAGCAATTACCAGTGTAATTTCTCTAGCAAAGAGCTACTTAAACATTGTCACTGTTTTTGTACATAAACTGTTTCCTGGGGGAAAACTACCTTGTTATTTACAAGGATACATTGGAAGAAGTACAAGAAAGAATTATCCTCACATCTCTTTGCCCAATTATCTGCCACATGGAAACAAAACTCTGTTAATATAATTAATTTTCTCCCAAATTTCACAACTTGAAATGTACATTTGTGTCTCAGGTATGTTTGTACCTCACTTCAAGACATTAAAAGCCAGTCCTACAATACAGTGTAGCGATTTTGCCGTGTTGATGCTAGGAAGCTGCAGACATAATCAGTGTGCTACAGAGGTGGTAATGTGGGGGAGGGACAAAAAGGATGACAGATTTTAATGTGTAGTTGCTTATCCTCGGAAAGGTGCAAAAATAATAAACAGACTTTGTTAATCTATTTTGTTCATTTGGCTTTGCAACATTACTAAAGAGTTAAGTTTAAAAAAATATACACTTACATGAATCACTGTATCTTATCACACTGACCCTGAGCTCAAACTGCAATCTAAATAGAGCCTTTAATAAGATAGAATAAAAAAGTATAATGGCTAATGTGAGTAAGAAACAGCTGCATTCCTCAGTTGAACCCCTCCCCTCTTTGTTTAAAGTGGTACAGTCCAGTAATTTTCCATTTCACTGTCCTAGGATGTGGGAGTGGCCTAAAGTCGATCTCATCAGACAGAGTTAAGCAGGTTTTGTCTGACCTGCCATACGAATTTACTTACTAAAACTTTACTAAAAGGAGAAACCTCACTCTGTTTTGGTTTTGGTAAAATTATGTGCAGATAGATATAAGGCCAGCGGAGTGGTGTCTGAACTGCATTAAAGATCAGGCACCAAGTGGTTTGGGCAATTTATCTGGCTTCAGACTTTTCCATCTCCCCATTATAATGTTCTTAATAACTGAAAATTAAAAGTTTAACATTTGGTTTTACATTTTTGGAACATGGTATGGCCTTGTTTCTGGTTTTACCTCCCCCACTTCACCCAGCGGCAGTGCTCACATGGTGCACTTGTAATTCATTACAGTCTTTTTTTTTTTTATCTGCAGAAGAGGAAGCAGCCCTTAAAGGTGCCACCTACGTTTTTCAAAAGCCTTCATGTAGATGTTATATTTGACTTTGCTGAAATGATTGATCCTGTGTAAGATCAAGTCTTTATTGATTTTTATATTTGTATGGCAATTTGTAAAGCTAGGTCCATTAAGATTATGAGATTATGAATAAAAAATGATTTTGTTCCGTTTTCTGTCATTAAAATTGAGACCTTTAGCTGAACTCCATGTGGAGAAAATGAGGACTTTGTGTGACAGCAGTCATGGTTTATACATGTTTTTTGCCAGATGTAAGTCGGCACTGTGCAGCTGTTGGCTCATGACAACTATAGGCCAAGAGTTTTTGGCCTCAGTGTTAAATGTGAGCAGAATTGGATGACATAACTAAGATTCATCTGAAACTTTAATGTGTATATTAGACATTTCTCCACATCTCTGTACCATGTCCATACAGAGCATACTTGTGTCTTGCAGGATTTTCTGTACAAAAATAATTGAAAATGATGTCTCATATTATATAACTGGCCAATTGACAAAATGCATGTTGACTCTCAATTCTGTACACTTCTAATAAGTACCACTGCTGTTGTGTAATATTATTTGTTATGTATCCCAAATTCTTACAAAGCGGTGCACTTCAAGATGAAACGGTATTCGTGTTGGTATATCATAGTAGTTATTGGTAAAACAATGTCTGCATGATTATTTATTGAAATTTAAGCTAATTCTTAATAGTTTGATCAAATAAATCACAGGTAATTATACACACATAACTCGTTTGATCACACTGAAAAGGCAAATTAGTTTTTATATTTATCATGTAATTATAGATTCTGACATTTACATGTTATGTTATGAGATTTTTCTTACGGAAGTTAGGTTAGGTGTGATACCAGCTTCCAGTACTATATTTTTAACTTTAAAAATGAAAAAATTTGCTCTTGTTAGTGAGATATTGAAAGCATGCCAAGTCTATGAGAACCGGTTTCAGCCAGTTGGAGCCGGTTCCTTTGCTTTGGGCTGAAAATGAGAGAGATGAGAAAATGTGATCTAGGTTCAAAATACTGTGCGTTGGTTATTCTTCATTGATATCTTGTTATGCTGCTGATTAGAAATATTGATTGTTTCAGATTAATTTTGTAGTTCACACAGACTATAATAAAGTGTTCAGGTTGTTTTACATGGAATGGGCATGTTTGTGCTTAGATCTGCTACACTTGCGTATTTTCTTGCTTCATGTTTTGTTGTGGCTTTTTTTTTTTCTTTTTTAAATTCTGGTAGCTGTCTGGCAGAAATATTATTACTAAAGGGATGTTACACAGAGAAGCAGTGATGAGGCAAATAAAGACTAAAATGTCAGAAAAGTTACTTGTCAAAAAATTGAGTTATTCACTGCTTTAGGTAATGTTAAATCTTAATTTAGTTTTCAGACTAGGTGGCTATAGCCTTTCTCACGTATTCAAGTTATGTGTAAAAGCTTCCCCGCTATATTTCAGTTTTATTTAGAAAGTTCAGGTGCTGCTACCTAGGGATATGCGTGACTAGTTGACTAGATGTTTAAATGTTACTCCCCTTACTAGTAGAAGTCAGAAACAGTAGTTGGCTTGTAGGGCTGCAACAATTCGTTGACATAATGTATGACTTTGACTATTAAAAAGTGTGTTTTTGTAACTGCAATACACTACAGGAAATTATGGGGGCAGTATCATGGTTGTCATCTGCCAAGACGGTACTATTTGAATGGTGAAGCAGGAGGATAGAAGAAAATAGAAATTAGAATTTTAAGAAATGTGAAAGCATTTCACAGAAAACAAAGTTAAATGCAGACTGTGCAAAGCGACAGCAATAGTTTAAATGCTCATAAACTGCAGTTCATAAATATTCAATACCCCAGAGTTGATCTGTGATGTTAACGCTGAGTGAGTTGAGTTTTACAGATTTAAGTTAGTGTTTTGCGCTGATACGTTGTTTATGTTATAAAGTTTTGATGATGCTTGCTAAGCGAACACTATTTTAATTTTGTTAGCTAATGAGTAAAATGCGATAGTAAACCATTAGTTACACTGTCTCCTAGTTTGAGTTTTTTTCCCACACAATTGCAGCCTTATTGGCTAATTGGCTATCCATTTGGTTTCTTGACCGAAAAGAAAAACCTCTAGTCATCTAGTCAGGGTTTGGTGGTTTTTAGAGTTGTGTTATGCAATATAAGAATACATTTTACATGGTAAGTGTCATATCGCAATATCATTGTTGTAGCAAAGCTATGGGTATACATTCTCTCGGCCATGCAGCAAAGAGATAATCCCAGACATGTCTAATAGCAAGAGCTGCCTGCAAGTCTCATGCAATGATTTAATACTTGAAAAAGGAGCTACTTCAACAACCTGCAATAAAGTAGTAGAGGTGTAAAATATGTAAGAATGTTGTTTTACTGCTTAAAGAAGAACACACTGTCTAGTACAACCAGATTACGAAGGAGGGGATCCTAGCTGCTGGTGATGTGTGACCGAAATATAATTAAAAAAATGAATGTGCATAACTGCACTCTCTAGCTCCCTATGACAGGAAGAACAAATTGTTGATAAATAATACCAATACTATTACACGATGGTCAAGGAATGCTTTAAGCAAATTGGTTAAAAAGCTTGAAGCAAGTTATAACATCCCAGGTAGAAAATACTGTTCATTGGCAAAACTGGGGAAATTGTACACTGTAGACAGGAGTAAAACTGTAAAACCTCTAATATTTGTTTAGCTGTGCTTTTTTCACAAGCAGTTGGCACATTAGTAGTTCCCAATGTTTTATTTAGCATATTCACTAGCTGGGCCCATGTCCTCATTTTAGGTTTGAGAGTGATAAGGGTGAAAGGCTTGGGCATGAATTAAGCTGGGCAAGGCCTTGAAGGGGACTGGAAGAATTGAAAAGCGGAGGGAGGTTGGGGCACGTAAACGAGAATGAACAGCTTGTAAAACTGGGGGGACCTATATAGATGAGTGGCGAAAGGAGCATGTTTGGAGGCATGGTCCCGCTCCTGAAATTCCGATTCTTGATCTGCAATTTTTACACTGGATACCCATTTTTTTAAGCAGTCCCAGAGAGATTTTTGTCTCCTCCAATGTCTTTCACTTTTTACGCAAATATGTAAACCAGTACTGGGGATGTTCCCGTTTCTTAGTTGACGAAATGAGAAAAAAAACATTGGAACCCAGACCTTCCTCTGTCCCTCTCGCCACCTCCTCCAGCTTATTTTGGGTAACACTGAGCCTTTCCCAGGCCATCCACTAGACGTAATCTCTCTAGCGTCTCTTGGGTCTATGCTGGGGCTTCCTCCCGGCAGGACATGCCTGTCCGGAATACCTTACCCAAGAGATGACCCAGGATGTGGAGGAATAGGGGCTCTACTCTGAACCCCTCCCAAATGATCGACCTCCTCCTGTTATTGCTGAGGGAGAATCTATCCACACTTTGAAAAAAGCTCATTTCTGCTGCTTGTATCTGCAATCTCATTCTAATTGTGTTAACAAAAAGGTCAGGCCTTTCTCATTGACAATTTACATTATGATTCACTAGGGGTGGGCGGTATAAACGGTATACGGTCGAAACGATATAAATTTGGCCTGTGGTAGAGATTTTGCCTATACCGCTCTATCGCGATAGTGCATGTTGATGGTGTCGTGAAGCTGTGCCTGTTTTGGTTGAAAGGATTGCATCATCTGCAAATTATACCAGGCAACAGTAATAGGAAAGAGACAAAGCACGTTTTGGAATATGTGGAAAGCCAAAAACTGCGCTTCCTCCACTTCTGTACCACTGATTAATTAATTTTGAATTCTCTCGCAGCTGCTCTATTCCCATGTTGTTGCATTATATTAATGACTAATTTCGTATTGTGGATGGATTATCTCAGTTGTTCTCCTGACTGAAGTTTGGTCTGTTTACAGCATCCTCCCATGTGATTGCATTTATTCCTAACCGGGAACCCTCCCGTTAATTTTTATCGAGTGGTTAGCATTTATCTTCCAGCTTCATTGTGGTTATATTATGCTAACATAGCTGTGTCACTAGCCATCACGTAGCACATCATTATATTCCAGCTAGTCCAACTTTAGTAACTCTACAAACGTCACTGCTGTTTAGTTTTCTGTCTTCATTTATGTTGCAAGTGATAGCAGAGCTGTACGTTTTAATGTTTTCAGAAATCTCTCAGTCAGAACATGGTATATCATGTTTAGGCGGAAACTAGTGAGCTGACTTTGGGACCTGAAGTCGACAGAGTTTTGGAGGTGTACTGTTGATTTTTGAGAAAATTAAAGGATTTTAAGTGGACCTTTTAATACTGTAAAATACAGTATACAGAAGAAAATAATATATCGCGATATATATCGTTACCACGCATGCAATTTATACCGTGATTTGGATTTTTGGCCATATCGCCCAGCCCTATGATTCACTAACAACACATGGACCACAGGCAGTGGACTTCAGTCTTGATTCCTGTTATACTTTAAAGCCTCCACTGAAACTCAAAAGATGACTTTGCAATTCTGCAGCACTTTTAATGTAGAAAATTAGCCACCCTGTTTCCTTTGTCAGAGTAAACTGGCTACATTAACAAAACGGTTGCTATGATATCTCTAGAATTTTACCTGCCATTACATTGATGTGTACTTATAGGATAGGGCTGGTAGGGCAAAGATTGTTTAATGACCAGTTTCAGATATTTGCATTCTCACATAAACCTCTGTTCGGCAAATAGCTGTTGTTAAGTGGAGGCTTCAGTTGGTTTGTTTTGGGGAGGCTGGTACCTACCAATCTGTCATTGGGTGAAAGACAAAGTACACCAGACTGCCCCAGGGCTAGCACAGAGATAACCAAAGTGACTGCTGTCACTGTCTTTGAAAGTTTTACAAGGCAATTATTGGGTTATTCCTGTAAATGTTTTAGACCTTTTGCTTGACTCATGTTGGTTCAGGAGCCAAGTATAAACTAAAACACTTGTGAGTGCCTAGGCTGCATCTGTTGTAAAGGGAGCCAAAATCCCTTTCTCACATCAGGAAGTAATCTTAAACATCAGGCCACTGCTACAATAATTGCTAAGAGCAATAATTGCCTACAAGTGTCCTTGTCTGTCCTTACATGCTATAGAGGAAGGCTGGACACAGTGAAGATGGCAGATAATTCAGTTGCTGCAATAGCTTTCTCCCAACTTGTTATTAAGATAGGCAGTAAGTCAAAGCTTGATTTAGACTTCTGTGGGAACTCTTTGTCCTAACTTACAACGTAATTGGAAACGCCCCTTGACCCTACACATCAACCTTCTATGCCACTGAAATTGTTGCAGGTTCCATCGATCTGATGTGTAGTTTTATTTCTCAGGAGGTGCATGTCAGGTTGTGTGAAAGGTTATAGTGTAACATTAAAAGAATTTTCTGGTTGTGTCATAACATATGATGTAACCGGCACTTGTGTAGGCAGAATCACCTAGACCCCACTGTCTTCTGCCACTTCCACCAGCTGATTCTGTTCCTAAGCCACCTCACGGTGTGTCTTTGTTCTATCCGAGGGACTTCTTGGAAACCCGGAGAAGCCTCATCTAGGATGTGTCAGAATAACCATCCAAACCATCTCACTGGGCTCCTTTTGTGTGGAAGAGTACTATCCCTACCCTGAACCTCTCCTGAATGACGGAGCTCCTCATCCTGTCTCTAAAGCAGGAATTATACTTTATGTGTCAGTGTCTCCATTCAGATCCCAATAACATAAATATTGATGTCACATGATTACCAGGGTCTGTGTGCTTTCCTGTTTCACATCCATGGAGAATTTACATTACAATGCACCAGCTACGTGTACTCCTCAGGCAGCGGAATTCAAGCTTATGTCCAAGAAGTACAACAGGAATGACTTCTTCACTGTCAGGTCTCAGCTGTCGATGTCTGCTTCTACAGCAGAGTAAAATCAAGCCTTAAGGGACAGGCCAGCCACCTGTCCAGCCTTGTGTTCAGCCTAAAAGCTATATGGCCCATCACAGGAGGGAGCGTAGTGGTTTGGTTCTTTTTGAACTCGGAAGAGGTCTTGCCATTATAGTTTGAACATTTGATATGTGGATGAAAGATGGGTACACTTGACCTAGCTAGGTTTGATTCTAAAAAAGAAGTAAAAATAGTAAAAAGAAAAAATGTCTCTGCTTTAATTTAGAGCACTTGGACTTAAGCCACGTTCATAAAGTTGAGCTTGCCAAAATGGAGAAAGTTGTCCACATTACATTTACTAAATAGGCTAGGCCTAGGATTATGGCACCATCCACACATCATTTCATTCAGTACACTGAATCTGTATATCTGCCAAGTGTCATCGTGTCTTCCGGCAAGAATCTGGAGCAAGGTAGGGTTGTTCCCAGTTATTAATTTTTCATCAGTCAAGATTTAGATTTAAATTAATTCATCAATTTAAACATGAGAAAACTCATTCTGTTGAAAGTTGGTAGCAAAAGCATGATTAGCTCTCTTACCTTACAGTTCCCATTTTATACTCGGTTGTCTGATGTATGTTAACCCTTAAAACATATTAACAAATGCAATTGAAATGACCATTTACTGTTTGCTGTGGGTTCAATGAATGTTAATTAGAATAGGTCTACTTCTTTTATATTTAAAAAGAGCCTTCTGTTTATACAAACCAGCAGGGAAGGGAGGAACAAATATGGTTCTTTTTAAAATAGAGTGCTATCAGAAAGGCGTACCGGTATGTAAAGAAGGGTAGCTATATTCATTACAAAACGCATTCTCAGGCATTCAGCCATTTTGTGCTCCAGCATTCACTGCAGCCCATCAAAGGAATAGAGTGGGGGTGGAAAAGTGTCAAAGTTGCTAGCTTGTTGACTTGTCTAAATTATCGAGTCAGGAAATTTTTGCTGTGTGCTGCTAAGTTTTTCACGGAAAACAGTGTGTGAGTTTCATGGCCTCTTTATGCTTGAATGTCTGTTTTTAGACAGAGCAGAGGACGCTGTTAATAGCACTGGATTTGTGAGTCCTTAATTTTTGACTTTATTACCATGCGGCAAACGTCTGAGAAAACCCACCTTCAGACATAAACAAGGATGAGTTATTGCAACAGGGACAGGAGTAAAATTTGATCAAAAAGCTTAAGGATAATAAACAGGTCTTTCAAAGCCAAGGGTAAAATATCTGCCTCTACATTAGAACTAGAAGACACAATGAATCTTTTCCTGTTCAGCATAGGCTTATTTAGATCTTAATATGTAACTACAGAGGCTGAATCACTTAGGTATCTTTGAAATTGTAATTTATCTTTAGAGTTCCCTCCCTTTTTATGAGAACCCCCCTACTCCTGAAATGGTTTAGTCCATGCCTGGCTGTAAAGCTCCAGAGAGCAGACTGCAGGTGTGGGGGAGGGGTTCGGTGCTCTGTTGTCAGGCTGTGGATCTGACTTTGAGTGCTAGCTGTAGCTGTTTCATACGACATGACCCAAACTCAAGTTATTTCACACATAGTCCTCAGACTCTTGAAAACACAAAATGGAGCAACTACAAGCAGATGTTTTGGCTCTGGAGTTAACCAAAAGTGTGGGGGTTTTGTTTGTGTGTTTGTTTTTATTTGTCTAATACCTTAAAATTAACTGTAGGTGAACTTTATTTTGCTGGATGGTGTGCTTTATATTGCATTTGTAATCATCCATAGCATTTTTCTGTAGTCATTACACAAACCCTGCTCAGCTTGCCTGATTCCCCATGTGCTTGCCTGATTCACATGGATCTCCTGGTTTGCCCACCCCCACCCTTTTCCTAGTTTTCTTCCCTTTTTTCCTTCTACCCTGCTCTCGCTGGAGTCCAATTTGTTAGAAGAAGGGGGGGAGACACAATCACGCGTACAATGTTGGAGCAATGGTAGGCTAAAATTCAGTGCTTTTAAACTCAACAGTTTATTGTGTCAAAAATAAATTTCCCTTTTTTTTTTCCTTTTATTTCACCCATATTTTCTCTTTGTCCTCTGTTGTCACATACTTTTCACAGATTTATTTAGTAAAATTTATTTTGTATTGTCTACTGTGAATTCCTTAGTATTTTACTGTGAGTTTTCTTACTATGGACTTTGGAGTTTTCAGTTAAGGAAAAATTTAAAGGAACATTACACACTGTCTTGATGGCAAATACCTGGATATATGTAGATAAAGGAATCCCACAGAAAAGAGGAATTATCAGATAAAGCGTTGATAGCTTGGTGCCTGCGTTGATCTGTCCACTTGCCTGCTAAACAACAGTGAAAACAAAATTGTGTAAATCCATAAGGAAAGCATGAAAGCGGGTGGCAGACTGTACCTGATGGGCTGTGTTCAGTTTCATTGTAGGCGCTGAGTTCTTTCAGGCTAGAAACTGACAGCTTCTACTTACAGATGAATTATGAACTTGACAGTCTATCTAGAATGTGTTCATGGATAAAGTCCTGTATTTGCACCTGTTTCTCTGGAAAGTACTGTCAGATCATGTGTACTTGAACATATTTCTTCCTTTTAACAGTTTTGGTATCTGACATGCACTTCCTTTCTAAAGTGTCCACATTTGAATGTATCCATCTAGATGTTTTTTATACCTCTCACCCTTTTCAAGGTCTTGGTAGACTGGACCCCCCCCTGGCATGCACACACTATCTCAGAGCAAACATCCGCTGACTTTTTCTTAAACCTCTGGGTGATTCCGATTTTCCCGTTCACTTGACTTTTCCCTCCACTGTGATTGAAAACTGTAGCTTCAAAAAGCTTAAAGCTTTATTACCCAGTTATTCAGGAAAATTTCCAGAAAGACTATGCAAACAGGCCTTTTAATGTTTGTGAGCTGATTTCATTATATTATTTTTATCCTGTTTTAAAGTAAAAGAAACCTTTTTCCTGATTGTCTTGATCATTGATCATTCAGTCACAGCTTATGGCAAAGTTTTTTTTTTTTTGTTGTAAGCCAGCTGTTGGTTTGGAAACATCAGAATCCTTGTATTGTAATATTAGGAAAGATTTGATTTAATTTATTTAATATAATAAGTTTTTAGATTATGTGACAGGCATAGACCCAAGGCTGCTACCTGCTTTAGGAGACTTGTAAAAAAAATTGCCTTTGTTTAAGAATACAAAATCACTTCAGCTAACATTAAATGTCTTGGTCAGAAATTACCACATAGGTTTTTTGTTGTTGTTGTGGTGGTGGTTCCTACTAAACATGAGATCTTGATGCCGATGTAGTAGGCAGTAAGAGCTCAGTGTGCCTGCGCACAGCAGATCAGCGTGGCCATTTTAGGTTTCATTGAATCCAGATGCAGGCAGAGAGGGTGGGGGAAGGGAAGACTGCGCATTCTGCGCAGTAATGTAGGAATGCAGGCTCTGCCCTCACTGGCTGACATCTCCCCCCCCCAGTATTAATAAAAATGTCTAATATCAGATAGCAAGTAATTGCTTTTTCACTGTGTAGTTAATCAGAAAATAAAACCAACAGCATCTTGAGTGTCTGACAGCCTGAGACAGCGAAGTGTCAGGTTTACTGGTTGAAGGACATACGTCAGTCTGAAAAAGAAAAGGCGTTATTTTATTACTCAGTTTTTCAGACTTATATTTATAAAATATTTAGCTAGATTTGAGGTTGTCGTGGTTTTCCTAATTCTTCAGTCATAGCTTAGGGTGTTAGTGAGCAGTGAGCACAAGACTTCTGGTCTCTTGTAACAAAAATAAGCTAAACCAGGATTTACAGTAGATCACTGACATGCAGAGATAGCACTCAGCTGTTAAATTTGCTGTTTCCTCAAGATCTACGTATGCATATCAAGATTTCTGCAGATACACATTACTTTTTTTCCCCCTTCTTTTTTTGTGGGTGGGGCTTGTTATGTGATCTGCTCCAGCTTGTACTCGGCATGCTCCTCGCAGCAGCGCTGGTGGCCATTTTGTGTTTCTGTCATGGAAGAAAGGAGGGTTAGGCAAACAGTGCACAGCACGCTTTTATTGACTCTGGCAAGAGGGCTGTTGATGAAGACAGGTGCAGGTTGAAGATGAATGACAATTTAAATAAAATTGCATTTCTATTCTACTACAGTTGATTTTGTCAAATCAGGAAATTACCATAAATAGTTGTCTTAAATTTTAATTTGATGAATCATTCAAAGCAAACCTCTTTAAAAGAAGTGATCAAACAAAATGAACCATGTATGCTTTTGATTTTATATTTTTAGGTGCGTGTTCTTTGTTCCTCTTGAGTAGAGGAACCACCCCCACATAGGAATGGTTTAGTCTCATTTAACAGCAGCCCTCCCTGCAGAGGGAGAGGCTGGGCGGGTAGAGGCTGCTTAGTGTGTCAGGCTGTGCTCTCTTTTTTTTTTTTTTGGACTGGGTGCAGCTAGCATGATGCTTTGTAGCTAAAAAGGCACCATTCATTCTTAATAAAGGGTAAAAAATATGTACCAATAAATGCTTTTAGATTCTTTTCTTCTTCTTTTTTGCTAAGATAATTTTTTAAAATTTGATTTAAAAAAATAGGCCATATACATATTTCGGTACAAAATTGCTTAACTGGCTTGTTTGATATGTTTTAAGAATAGATTAAAGAAGTTTCAGCAGGGCAAGAACATTCTAGCGGTAGGATTTTAGGTAAAATAAAACAACTCAACTTCTGGCTGCTCCTTAGTAATTCTGAAAGTGTAGTTTGATTCTATTACTTAAAAGAAAATAAAAGCAAAATTTTCTTTGTTTAAATGCCCCACCCCCACTACCTCCCTACAGCAGAATGGTTCAGCCCATGATCGAGAGGGAGAGGCTGTTCCAGAGAGAGCAGCGCCTTTCTGTGTGTGTGTGTGTGTGTGTGTGTGTGTGTGTGTGTGTGTGTGTGAGA
>VUQR01003259.1:17816-29203 GCA_015108515.1 Hemichromis elongatus
AGAGGCAGATGGAGAGAGGGGGAGGGTGGCTGCAGCCTGTTCTAGGTTGAGTGTTGTAAGTGTGCAATTTAGCGCTGGTTGTGCGCTGCTAGCTAAGCTGACACTAAAGTGGACATTTTTGTTATGTTAGTGACTTTATTTGTTTTCTGTTTTGTTGCGTTTAATTTGGTTGTATAAATAATGTGACTTATTTTCCTTTTTTTCACAGACTGCATAGTAGCTTTAGAGAACAAAAAATAGACTCCTCCCCTTTACCTTTGATTGTCCTCAGCTCAATAATTTATCTGACCTTCACTGGATGCCATATTTTTTAGAGTCCTCCTGATGAAGGTGAACACAAAAAAACATCTTTTCCATCAAATTTATAGTCATTTTATCACTGAACAGAAATGTGATCCTGATTAGCATGTGCAGCGTCTATATGAAATATGGCTTAAATAGTTTATAGCTGAACAATATGAATTAATGTTTATTTAAGGTGTTTTTGAGGTTTATTCTTTTGCATGTTTTGTCTTGAGAAATACATTAAAAATTACTGTCTTCTGTGAGACCTATCCCTAAGGTACTGGTCCACCGCCTGTTAATACTTATGTGATGGAAAGAATTTAAAACAGCTATTGTCTCCCTCCCTAGTTTCTAATAAATTCAACATTTTGTGTAAAATTAATGGCATTTAGCATGACCAAGGAGAGTCTGGTGAGATTGTGTTACAGCCTGACTCAAGTCCTCAGGAGTCATTAGAGAGCGTTTAAAACTGTGGCTAACTCGGTGCTCAGCTCAAGAACAGCAAGTCCTCAGGTTATTGCAAAAACTCTTGGCTGATCATATATGTATGCAGTTCAGATTAAATCTATCAAAGATGTAGTTAGCAGAGAGCCCAGAGAGAGAGCAGTAAAATCTTAATATTTGCAATTACTTAAACACAGTGGATTGAAACACAGTTCAATGTTTTTAACACTGTAAACACAGAATGGCATAAAGTACTGTGATTTCATAAAAACATAATGCCCTTGACCTTTTTAATCATAAATGTCCTCTGCCTATGATGTTTTTATTAAAAGGACAGATCCCCTCCCCCCCCCTGCCCTTTGTTAAAATGGTTTGTCCCGTGCTGGCTGTAGATTTCCATACAGTGGACTAGTTTGTGCTAGAGTTGGGGGATGGGTGTTGCCATGCAACAGTCTGTGCAGGGTACTTTCCCTCTGTCTGTGCGCTGCTAGCTAGTGTTGTCATTAATAATCACCACGCTACATTTAAAAATGATAAAAGGTTTTAACTTGCATGTATTTATAGTAAGCTGTAAATAAATCTTGCTCCTGTGACAATAGGAAGGGGGGAAAAAAATTTGCGGCTCGTGTTATGCAACAAGACATGTTGCTGTGTCAGGAGTGCTCAACAGACTTTTCATTTAAAAATGGGTTAATTAATAGCTAGTATGGACTTTATAGACCATATGACTGTAATGCGCTTGATGGACTGGTCATAACTGAGCCCCTCCTCTCTTTTGTAGTCTCATGTTGGCCTCTTAGCTGGTGCCTGCTTCACAGTCAATAGGCCCCAGTCCTACATAACCTGCCTTTAAATTGTGGGGTTTTATATTTATTTTATTTTAACTGTTACTGTCTCTCTGTGATTCAAGTGGACATCATCTCAAGAGATCTCAAGTTAGCTTCTCCTACTGAGAAAACTTCTTAACTTTATGTTATTAATAGGAAGAACGATTTTCTGTCATTAAAAAAGGCAGCATTTCAACAGTGTGTCATTATGCCTCGAAATGGAAGTTGTAAATCTCAAATAACAAATTACTGTCATAATGCATCTACCCAACTGTTTTCTTAGTCCAAAGCGGGCTTCGCTCACTGGTTTATTTGTTCATGCTGGCCTGTGGTACACTCACACATGGTTTCTAGTGTTTAGTGGTACACAGTGGACAGACAAACAAAGGAACAAGGGATTTAACATTAACTGAAATCTGTAGGTCAGCCAGAGATGTGCCGATTAATAATTTGTTCGTCACAAACATGGGTCACAGCGTGTGTTGGTGGAAAGGCCAACACGTTAAGTCAAGTTGTCTTATGTTGTCTTCAAAATTGATCAAGATGTCTTTAAGTGTTATTGTATCTTCCATCTGTACCAGTGACGTTCTTCCATTTTCCAAAGGAGTGAGTTTTGATGTTGCATCTAACCACAAAGTATGAATGTCAAGTCTTGATTTTTTGGTTGGCTGCTAAAAGACTGAAGAAGCTTGTCCTGTATCAGGAAAATTCAAACTCCTCTCCTGTCTCTCAAAACAAGTGACCTTGCTTCTGCTTTATTTGGGAGTAGTTAGTGCTTGCAGTCTAGATTGACAGAGTTTGTAATCAGCAGTTTAATGACCACTTATCTGGGGCTGACACAGTGAGTTTCAAGGAATACTTCTAAAGAAAGAGCAGCTATTTTTTTTAACAAGGGAGTAAAGATTTGTTAGTCCATGTCCAAGGATGGAATCTGAACTTCTTTCCACGTCTCTTTCATTGGATGCATCCACTGTAGCTTAACACAAATGAAACAGTTGCTGTTCATAATTGGTAAGCTGTTAGTTAGAGCCTGGCTTAGAAAACATTCCACAAATAAAATGCAAGTGTAAAATAAAAAGTGCATTTGTGCATAGCAGTCAGTGCTCGTAAGATCGTTGAACCCAGTTTAATCACATAGTTGAGTTTTTAAGGACACAGAAACAATGGCTGTCTGCTGTTTAAGTAGTCAGTGGATTCTCTCTTGGGAAACATTCACAGCTTGTATTAATCAACATTTAGTGGTTTGAATTCCAGTCCATAATCTTTCATGTGATGGTTTTCCTAGGGGTTTCTGTTGTGTAGTGTGCTGTCTCTGCTAGTTTAGCATAAATAACCTAAGTGAAGATTAAATAGCACACCCTGATCCATGCCCATACACGTTACGACTGCTTTCTGCACTTTACAAGGGAAAGATGACTAAATCAGGTAGCTGCAAGTGACTGTTAAAAATATATAGATTGAGCGTTTATACACAGAACAGTGCTTTTTTACAGCCTGTGTACAGTTTTATAGACCATACAAATATGATTAATAACAAAATCGACTCAGTGTTTTTTCTGCTTGTTTTATAGGAATAAAAAGGTTGGATCTAAAGATCACTTTAATAAGCAATAATAACTGAGGTTAATTTTGGCTTAATTCACATTTTCTTTCAATGTTCTGCAATTTGGTCACAAGTTCACAGCTTGCTGGAGTTTCAGGCTGAGTAGAAAACTCTTGCTAAGCAGAGTTGTGCTGCAACCTGATACACCTGAATGGGAATCCTTCTCAGCTAGCTACTAAGAGCTTGGGCTGACACAAACTGCAGATCCAGCGGCCATTTTGAGTTCCTGCACTAAATCCAGGAGCAGTAAATGAGGCCGTGGGATGGGGGAGGGGGATAGTCGGCTCTGCGCAGTGTGCAGTAACACTGGAATGTGAAGTAAACCAATAATCGTGCTCGCAGTTTTCACTTCTCCACATATTTTTTATTTTTTTCTTGTTGTTGTTGTTTTTTAGATCAGATTTTTTAGGCAATTGAATTGAAATGCTGCCGTACTTATTTTTAGAACAATGGGAAGGAAAACAGCAGGAAACATGCATTCTCATGTAAAAACAGAGTATTGAACGTGTTCACCAGCATCTCAATATGCTGCTCAGCTTTACAGCTGGAGCTATACGCTCAGTCCACATTAGTCTTTGAAGCTTAGCAGGCTGCCACATGTATTTGGAAAAAACACAAAATACACAAGAGTAAATGAGACGTTTTTGTGGGTTGAGGCTGTTTTCCCTCGGTTCTCTCTGCAGCATGTGAGTACTGCAGTAGCAGTAAAGCTAACCAAGTTTACAGTGTGAAACTGACACGGCTTGCTGCTCCTTCCTGGTCGGAGTTTAAGGGTTTCTCGTGTAGTAACCGCTTTTTGTGTTGTGTTTTTGCACAGAACCCAATATAAAGACTTGTCTGTTTGAGGTTTCTGCCATTTGAATGTCTGTTTTTGCTTTTTGCTTCTTCTTTTTTTTTTACCAATAGAAGCGACAGTCTGATCTCAGCAATACAATCTCATGTTTGCAGCTTGGGAAAAGACAAGACCAAAAATTTAACAAAACTGGCAGTGGCTGCATATTTTGTTTTGTTTTTTCTTACATGTAATTAATTTCCTTTTTTTTTTTTAATGGAGCCCCCCTTTCTGCAGTAAAACACTTTTTCCTGTCTGTCATTCTGTCAAACCACTTTCTTTTTTTGAATCCTTTTCTTCACCTTTTTGTGTGTTTTGGTTAACATGTCACCACTCAACTGATGTTCTTCTTAAGCCTCTTGCTAACAATTAGCTAAATATTCACCCCAAATCTAATTTTGATATTACGTTATTGTTTTACCTTTGAATTCATTGTTGCCTTTATGAGTTACCGAATTTCTGGGGGAAAAATGGTATCGAGTTTTGTCATGTCATTAAAAAAAATTCCAATCAAGGTAATTTCATATACTTTACCAGCATGAGTAAGGGAAAGCTGGTCACGACCAATAATTTTACATCGCATGAACAAATGTAAGGAAGTAGCATCAGTCTTATCAAAATCCAAGCTTTAGTATTCTTAAGCTACTTCACTGTATGCCATTTTAAATCGGGGAAGTGTTTTTTAAAAATACAGTAATCGACATAATTTCAGTTTGATGCAATTCATATTGACCTCAAAAAATATATCATTTTGAAGCCAAAGATACAAGTAGACCTTATGTTTCTATGAAATTTGCTAAAAAATTATTCTCATTTGTCCCTCAGGTTGTCGACAAATCCTGTATTAAATCCATTATCAGGGACCCTTTGGCTTGAAGGTGAGTTATAAATACTCTTTCTCTGCTACTTAATATCATAACACATATGTAATGAATGCAAAAAAAGAAATTTACTGCAGGTAAAGTATCGCCTGCACACAGCTCAGGTTTACTTTTACTTCTGAAACCATTAAAATGAAGTTAAAATCAACACATGCTTCCATCCATATAAAATAAGTAGACATGAAATGAATCCTTGTAGAAACTGACAACTAGCCTTAACAGTAAATTGTGCACAACAATCACAACTATATACGGAAAGTCCTTCATATTTTGCATAACCCTTTTGCTGCTGCCAGCACAGCCTGAATGGGTCCGTTCTGATTTGCTGAGGACGGGACCAATAGGAGGATGGGGGGATGGGAGGAAGGTTGTGCTGCTGCTGTTGTTAACTCGTGCCACTTCTGTTCTCAGGATTGGGGCTTAGGTAAACATGAAATCCCTAGTTATTCAGAAAAGTGAGGTATAGGGGATTTGAAGAAGCAAGTTTAGGTTTTCTCACTACCATGAAAAAAGGTTTCCTGGCTTACTGAGCTGCTTGTTGACTTAAGTCACTATAGGACAGATGTGTAATTAGATGGATGAGTCTGATTTGGCTTGGATGCTGAGTCAAATTTGTAGTAAAGAAATGGGCTGCTGAAGAACCATCCGTTTGGTGCACAGACAGCTGTGACAGAAGAACCTTCTAGAACAAGCAAAAATGCCAAAGAGCTCTGCAGTGTCCTCTAGTGTTTTCTCTGAAACAGTGCGCCCAATAGTATGCAGTGCGCAAAAATCAGGATCAGGAAAGTTTAATTAGCGGAAGACACTGTGCCATTAACTTTTACAGCCCTAGGTGTTGTCTGTTCTCATTAATCCCTTTTGAATGCATGTTATCTCTTATCTCTACTCTACAGGCAAAGATGGAAGTTATTGTTACAGAAGAGAAGAAAAAGATTTTCCGCGCCAGGAAAACCATGAAGATCAGTGATCGACAGCAGCTGGAGAACCTGCACAGCACTTTGCTCACTGTGGGCCCAAGTTTGTCCAACCCATCTCCACCACCTCTGATGAATGGAACACATAAAGAAGACGGACAAAAAGTGGGCGACAAAGAGCAAAACAACATTCTGGACTTGAACACTCCCCAGGCAACACCACCCGTCTCTCCGACCGCTCTGAGCTCTCCCACACCGTCCCTGTCCCTAAATTTGTCACCTTCCCCTCCCTCTTCGAGTCCAAAAGGACTCGAAGAAATGACTGCTCCGAGATCACCAGAGGATCCTCTAAACTTTGAAGTGAAAAAAGTAGAAGAGGATGAAAAGAAAGACGGTACACCATCATCATCAAGTGAACCTGTCACATCAGCTAAAACAGACTGTAAGGGACAACAGGAAAAAGACACTGAGGTGATCCCAGCTGAGGAAAAGAATAAGGTAAATGCATGGAAACATGAACACAACTGTCAGATACCTTATTTATTAAAAAAATGTTATGAGTTTATACTGTAGTTTGTATTGAAAGTGGAAAGTCCAAAAATGCTTAATTGGTTATCTATTTAAATTTTTCCTCAGGTGGACCAAACGGTAGCAGAGGACCCAGTTGTAGATCTGCCAGTGGACTCTCTGAAAAGTTCGGCTACACCTGTGCCACCTGCAGTATCTGACTTCACAGAACCAATGGAAACAGATAGTGACACTACAAAGGAAATGGACACTGAGGCTTCCACAGCCAAAGTACCAGATGAAAAGCCTTCTTCTCCTAAATGTACCACTTCCGACTCCTCCTGTGCTTCTCCCTCTATACCCAATCCAGCTTCTTCTTGTACGGACCAAAAACAGTCAGTGGAAATCAAAGATGATGACATAAAAGAAGAGGAGACTGAGAAAGCGGATGTGAAGAAGGGCTCAGCGTGTGAGGAAAAGATGGAGATGGATACTGTAAAAGTGGAGCCCAAAAAGGAAAAAACGAATGTAGGAAAAACCTCAAAGCCATCTCGACCATCGTCCACACCACCATCTGACACAGGTATGAGATGTTGGATGTTGCTACGCAAAAAGCAATTATATACTACATGACATGTTAATAAGATAATATAACACTGTAAATTATTTGGTAAGATTTTAAGTCACAATGGGTCAGGGTTTTGTTGGCATCCTTTCACACTTAATGTTGGGATAAATCAGCTTACCCTGATCCTGGAGGGAAATGTTTTTTTTTCTTGAAAAAGTGTCACAGGAAATGTATCATTTAATTTTCATTTTACTGAGATAAATTTCCTGGAAGATATTGCAGTTTGCCACATGGAACTCTTTCATAGTTTTTGCAATGCTTGGAGAAAGTTGTGCCTTTTTTGTGTGACTGCAGGAGTAGGAAAAGATCAAGAGTTAGGACTCTATATTTGGTGTTGTTTTTACTTCAGGGTAGGGACTCATCCAGTACAAGAAGACCCTTTGTAAATGTACAAGGATTCGTTTAGGTTAAGTTCAAATGCTGATTGGTCAAACAAACAGAAGAAAAACAACACTAGGTGTAAACACTGGGAAAATGTTAACCATGTAAACAACAGCTCTTAATGCTAGCTTGTAAAAAAGAAAACAGAGTCACAGAGTATAGAACCACTGGTAAAGCCCAGACTTAACTGAGGTTATATTAGAACATACCATTACTAACTAACTGCTGAGCAGCTTTTACATAACTAAAGTGTTCATATTGGCAGTGTCAACAGAAAGAGGAAAAAAAAGCCTTCAGTTATGCAGTTCTTTGGAAGGCCCCAGTTACTGAAAGGGAGACCCAACAAATGTTCTCATTGAAAGTAACTGTGACTTGTTCTGTGTAAAAGTTTAAATATTTTGGTGTTTGTCTCTGTTTGCTAAGCAGTGAAAGAGGAGAGGAGCTCAACCTCGGGACTGAAACGCACTTTATCGGAGGGCTCTGAAAAAGATGGGCATTCTGTAAAAATGGAGGGCAAGAGGCCCAAGATGGAGCGTGAGGAGTTGGAGGCCCAACTGGAACTTAAAATTACTACAAAGGCTGGCAGTCATCATAAACTTGGAAAGGTTTGTATTTGACTATTTATTTTTAGTCTAAAGGCTTTTAAACACCGGTTGCATTAAATCCGGGCAAATTTTTCACGATTTTAAATATTTTTTGGAGTCGCCTTTTCTTATTAATTTCACTGGATGGATTTGTGGCATTTATTTTTTCGACGTAAGCTCAATTTTTCCTATTTTTTCAGACATGAATAAACAGAACTAACCAATCAGACCAGTGCATTGGGCAACGAGCGCGCTCATAGCTCAAAATGTGTACCAGTGCTGAATATACAACTAGTAAAATAATACTGTTTTACTTCAGACAAACAGCGTCAGAATCAGCTCATCACTTGATGCAGACTTAATTTTTTTTTTTCAGTGCTGTGTGGCCTTAATTAGAAAGGCCTTAATTATAAGATATTTGACTGATCTAGCTGAACTTGGATAAATGAAAGTTTCTCTTAGCTAATTTTCCTAACTTTTCATCCCTTTCACCTCATTCTTCTTCACAGATTGTGCAACAGTTAGTGGAGGAGCGATTGAAGGTGTTGGAGCTCACCATTTTCGACAAAAATTTCCAAGAGCTGAAGGACAGAGTAGACAAAATTGACTGTGCCACTAAACACCAAGCCGCCATTAACACACTCCAAGTGAGTGCAGGGTAACATTTTATGTGAAATCAAATTTGTCCCATAAGGAGAACATGTTGGGCATTGGAAGATGCTCTGCTTTTATTTGGCAAATATCTAAACTCTACTTGGCATTTCTTTTCAGGCCAAGATTGCCCGACTATCAAAAAAGTTTGGAGAGGCCAACCAAGTATCAGAGAATAAAAGGAAACAGGAGGTAAGACCTTTTTTTTTTTAACTTGGTAAAATCTTTTCATTTGGTATGTAGGTGATGTCCTGAAAAACATTGTTTATTGTCTACAGGCGCTTGCTGCTGTCGCTGCTGCTACTGCTGCCAAGACTGCAGCGGTTACCAATAACCCTCAAGCTCAGCGGTAAGTGTTCAGGGCTCATTTTCAATCTAGATCCCTGTCAGCCATGCTTTGTTTGTTAAGTCATGAATTTGAGAGTCAAATCTCCATGGCTTTTTTAAAAGACATTTTAATCCCTCCAGTGGAAGTTCACACCTTTGTCAGTCCACTTGTCTCAACTTGAGGTTTTAAATCTGACAGGATCAGTGTATTTAAACATGTAATATTTGAATCATACAGCAGTCTGTGCACGATGATATTTTGTGTGAATATAATTTTGCTTTTGTATGAACGTGACAATACCGGACTAAAGCAAGTACTTACTACACACGAAACCGTTACACTGTGAATAGTTGACATTGTCCCGGGTTGCTAAGTGTAATCACTAGTTTACAAACAAATGGACAGAATATCAATCTTTACATCCTCTAAATCCATACTCTTTTGGAAACAAGAATCCATGTCCCTTGTTCGGTTTCTCAGGATCATCTTTTTGAAAGTCTTAATTTCGCTCCAAATAATTCTAAAGACTTGTTTGGAATAAACAAACACATGCCCCAGTGTGTGTTTTGCACCTGCAAAGTAACCCCACATGGGTCCAGGTCCTGAGTCTTGTGACGTTCTACAATATGAAGCCTGAGCGTTTCTTCAGGCAGTCAGAGTGTAGTTAAAACTGCACCTCTCCTCCCAACAGCGTGCTCCGTCGACAGATAATAGAGCCTG
Source organism: Hemichromis elongatus (assembly GCA_015108515.1). Taxonomy (NCBI): domain Eukaryota; kingdom Metazoa; phylum Chordata; class Actinopteri; order Cichliformes; family Cichlidae; genus Hemichromis; species Hemichromis elongatus. The sequence goes on from VUQR01003259.1 coordinate 27,402, forward strand.
AGGTGCCCAGAGAGGGATTGGTGCCCTCTGTTGATAAGACTCCGGCACTGTCTGTCAAGATGGAGGGAGAAGACGAGGAAATGGAGGAGGAAGAGGAAGCAGATATGTCCCGCCATGTTGCCATGGCGAGAAAGCTTGCAGAGTACAATGAAGGGAAATGCAGAGCAGACATTAAACTCCGCACGATTCCCTCGCACTTGGAAAACGTGCTCTACCACAACTGCAAGAGAAGCTCAGGGAGCCCCAGACCTGACCGCTACGCCTCTTACATTTTCCGCTACTTAGTGCCATACGATGTCTACTGTGACTGGGTTGCAAAGGTCAACTACGTTGGATTATTGGGCAAAGAGGCCCTGCCCGTAAACTTGAGGAGGGCAATGAGGATGTACATTGAACGTCGATTTCCTGTGCTGTCTTGTGAGAAGTGGAGAGAAATTCGAGACGTTATCAATGAAATACTGCGAGTAAAGAGAAGGCCGGAGTTTTTTCGAGAGTACGAGGAAAGAACTGGCATGTCGTTTTGACGCTTAAACGCTACAGGAACTGAAGCATACTGGGACAATTGTCATTATTCTTGGTAGAACATATATAAACATTTTGTCTAAATTTCACCCTCCAGTCCCCTTAGATTTTTGTAAGTGTTCATAAAAATGATCATGTTGAAAAGGATATTAATCTCAGCTGACAGACTTTGTGAAGTTTCCCCCATGCTTGAAGAGAGCGAACTGCAGTTAAATACCGATGAATGCTTTTGTGAAAACTTGGACACACGCTTAAGTTTGAGTTGCAGTCCTACCACAAAGATGACTGTAATACATGGAATAAAACTAAATGTCAGCACCATACCTCATTCAGTCTTCATCCTGTAAAGGACATAAGCAACTTCAAGTGTCAACAACTCTAAGTATTAGCAATCTTTCTAAACAGGCCAGTCTGGACTTCCATGGAGGTAAAGCAGACACCCACAACTGTTTCTTCATCCAGCACAGCAGGTGAGTAACAAAGATTTTGTTTTTATGGTAAATGTTGTAATGTTGTGTATGTTTTTGGTTTTTTTTGCTCTTCGACAGAATTAATGGCTTCTCCTTGTGGTAGTTTTGAATCTTGAGCTTTTTTTCTTTTTGTGGGTTTGCATGTTGTTCATTCTTTGTGTGTTCTTAAAGCCTGACCAGTATTGAGTATTTGGGGCCTATTCTGGTTTTTAGGGAGTGAAAAAAATCAGCTATTGTTATATCGGCTAAATAATAAATGAAAATTGAATCCAGTGCAAGCTGTGACAGATAAAGCTAGGATTGACACAACAGTGTAGTTGTTTCAGAACAGTTTGAAGTATATTACGTCCCTAATGCAAATGTGCACAGTTAAACAAGTGACACATTGAACTTGCTTCCTTGTCCATTTACTTTCTAGCAACGGAAAGTTGCTTTCATATGCTTCCTTAATCAGGAGAGCTCTGAATGTTTGATTTGGCAGATTTGTTTATGGCAAATCTGCTTCCTTGATAGTTTACTTCACAAACCTATCTGCTGGTTTATTGTGAAGACATGGCTCAACTCTGCACTGTAGTGTGCTCAGCTCTGATACATACTCTGCTGCATGTGCTGCAAATAGTGGTGAGACTTTGGTAAACAGTGGAGTCGAAGCCTCTTTGTTGTTCTTTATTTTTTGTTTGTTTTTCAGGAAAGTGTTACAGTTATTATAGTTGTGTATTTTCCAATTTTTTTTAATTTTTATTTCAATTTAACTTTTTGTTTATAATTCAGTTTGGTTGTTTTCCAGAAAAAAATTCTTGTATCTGTTTA
>VUQR01003261.1:12021-32292 GCA_015108515.1 Hemichromis elongatus
TGAGCGAAATACCCGCCAAAGTCTAAAAAAAAAAAAAAAAAAAAAAAACCTTTAAAAAACAAAAAAAAAAAAAAAAATAAAAAAAATAAAAAAAAAAAAAAAAAAAAAAAAAAAAAAAAAAAAAAAACATTTTAGAAAAAAATGCCCTCATGGGCATTTATTTAAAAAAAAATAGAATAAAAGCTATAAAAAACAGATACTAAACCTAAAGTGGTTTTTGTTCATTCGTCGTGTGTCAGTTCTGCTTGTTCAGTAGACATCTGCATAAAAACTCGATTTTACATTCACCTTTTCACCCTACAGCAGTTATTCCATTCCTCCAATTACGTCCATCATCTGCTGTGCCCTTGTACCACTGAAGCGCCTATTAACAGTATCAAATTGACCACAAAGCAAAGCAAAGACAGACAGCTCATACAGACAAAGACAGGCTGTGAAAACTAGCACAAGGCACCTAATGTAAAGCAGCTAAAGAATCTCTAGCAGCAACAAGGCTTTGGTTCATAGAGCTAAAAAGATCAGATCTACTGTCTCACGATGGATGAGTCGACGGATGAACGGAGGAACGGCAGAGAAGGCGCAGGAGGGGACGGATGAAATGATGATGATAAAGCAGATGGAGACGACTGTCACAGAGGTAGGAACAGCTTCGACATCGCTTCAAGAGAGGGAGGGTGTGAGGGAGAGAAAGAGAGAGAGCTAGAAGGAGAGAGACAGAGGGTACGAGTTGAAACAGGAAAGTGTGAGACAGAATTCAAAGAGCGCACTGTGAAGGCCCTTTTATCAAGCTGCAGAATCTCATTAGACTCTTGTAACACCGTTATAAGGCTTTTAAGAGCAGGAGCACTAAACTGTTAGATGCTACAATCAACCTGATCTGCAGAGCTAAAAAGCATCATATTCTGTTGAGATGAGGCGGAAAAATGAGTATGAATGGATATTAAGATGCTCGCTCCTCTGTCACATTATCAAAATAGATTTTTTTTCACATTTTTTGTACATGCAATTTTTATTTTTTTTGCACTTAAAGAAAACCATATATCTGCCATTTTCTACTGTACACAGAATATGAGAGGCCACTTTGCTGTGTTACCGGTCAGTTAACAGTCCTTTCACGGACAATTTTTTTTTTTTTTTTTTTCCCCCTCTTTGAATTGGTTGTGCCGGCTGTTTGTTTCAGAATTTACTACATTATCAATGATTTGATATTTATTTAAGGCATCAAACCATTTGGGGCACTTTGAGTGAATTATCTTAAAAAGGACAAATATATATCGTTTTAAAGTGCTTCAATCAAAGTAAATACAAGCAAACCAGCTATTATCTAAAGGTGGTCATAAAGCGTTACCTGCTGTTTCTTTGGTAAATGATATCAGTGAAAAATACAGCAGAGTTTACAAGACAACATTAAGGCAATAAGGAACGGCCAGGCAGCGGTCACACAAGCAGTTCCTCTGGGTTCTACTCTAAGACATTTAGTCATTTAAGGATAAGGTAAGTTTATAATCTATTGTTCAAGATGATAGGACACATGGAGATTTACACATACGCACACAGACACACACTCTATCTATCAGCACACACGGATACACACGCAAACATCTACCACACCAAGGCTCTAAGCTACCTAAATGTGACTCTGGAAGTTTAAATGTTGGATGCATAACATGACAAAACAATAAATGTTCACAAAGACAAACTTCTACTAGCTCTGCTACTGGAACCCAGGAGTAGCCAATGAGATGCTTACGTGCGATGCAAATCGTTCCCATGTTTTGGTCTATTTGTGATGTTTGCACTCGCTCTCTGTACGTACACACTGTGTGCTGTAAAGTATGAGTTTGATCTCGATCCATACATGTTGGCTTTGGTAGCGACTTAAACACTGCCTTTGGTCACTTTTTAAAACATAATGTAACTCATTTTTATATATATAGTATATATTTAGTAAAGTAACAAATTACCATGGAAACAGGATATAAAAAAAAGTAAAAAACTGCAATTTGCATAATTTTTTGCATATTTCAGCTAACATTTAAAAAAGGAAATATTAGCATTTTGAGCATGATTAAGTAATCAGATTACATGTAAATTTTCCATGTATTTGTGTTCTATAAGTAAATTGTTAAATTATCACAAGCATATATTCCTTGACAAATTCTTTAAATAAATGAACCTTGGTTTTTCTTTTTCTATGTCAGGATCATTTTACTCTAAATTATTGCTTCATGTTTGTGACAATCAAAAGGCTTTACTGTGTTTTCTTATTAAAGATGAGCTAATGTAAGAGCTGTCAAAGCTGCCCACACGTTTTTAAACCACACGAAACGCTTTTGGGTCATTATTAACTGACCGTTCAAAGTTAGACAATTAGCTTGCTGTATCCTTTGAGCAAATGAATTAGAAATTAGGAGAAGAAATTGTATCTCATACCGATATAAAATGATTTAATTTCCCTATACGGCTACTTCCGGGCTCCATAGACTAATTTTTCAACATTTATTCTTCCTTCTGCTACACCCCTCCTTACAATGATGCAGTTTCTTATCCCAGAGTCCTAAGCAGTGTTTCTGGATAACATGTTTGCACACAGGCAACACCAGTTAGTCCTAAAAAGAGGCAAAACAGACAGAAGGGAATAAAGACAGATGGCAAAGACTGAAGACAAAAAAAATGTTTGATCTCAAAAAGCTTGCACTTCTACAGTCGTCCTCATCATCATCATCATTCCAGTTACAGAACATCAGCAGGATTATCACAATAGCCATTAAAACACCCTAATAGTCAGAGTAAAGTACACTTCAGCTACCATCAAAGACAGGCAGATGTAAAGGGCCAGTGCACATATTTTTCATGTGAAATCAAAGCTCGAGTCAGTTTGTTTGCTGTGACATCATTACAGTGAGCCCTTTGCACGTTGTGGCAGCGAACCAGGCCTTGCCGACGGGGTCCATTCCAGAGCCGTCCCATAGTGCTTTGTGCCACACATGGCTGCTAACTTGACAGAAATTATGAAGGTCACTTTGCATTGCAGTCTCCTCAGCTGTTTAGTATTTGACTCCAACTCAGTAACGTCGAAGTAAGTAGCTCCAAGTTTGCTTTCCACCAATTTAACTGAGTAACTCCATGTGGATGACCTTTTTTCTCATATTAGAATATAAGATTTAAAAAAATATACCCAGAGAAAAAGTAAATAAATTAGACTGAGGTCTCAGGCCCCGCCCCGCTGTAATTGTAGCCCTGCCTTGAAAGGCGGAAGCCATCAGCAAACTGGAGGAGGGGGGTGAAGGTGGAGTAGTCTGGCGCTTTTTGCCAGCGTGTGAACATGACTTTCTTGTTAAAGGGTTCAGACCTTCGAGGGTTCCTTTGGTTTTCCGAGCCTCGCCGGTGGCTGCTACCCTTAGACGGAGCGTGGAGGGAAGCCAAGGGGGTAAACTCAGACAGCTGGCCCTTGTAGAGTTTATCTGCATTCTGTATGAGAGTACAGAGGGAGGAAAAGGAGACAAGGAGGAAGAGAAAGTTCAGAGAAAGTAAGGAATAAAATATGACACTTGTGGAGTAATGCAAAGGAAGAAGGTGGTCACACTGTTGTCGCAGCTGGCCATAGTTTAAACAGGTGGCAGGTGACTTGATGGAGTTTGAGTTTCAGAAGGTCTCCATCCTGTAGCAATGCCTCTGTGAGGTCCTGAACTACAAAACTGCCTGTAAACCAGGAGCAGTGAGCATTATATGCCGTTAGAGCAACTTATTAATGCCGAGTATGAATAACAAATATTTATCCAACTGCATACTACAGGTACCTGATCCTGTGCACAATGCTACATCCCCAAACTTCAGTTGTTTTTAAATTATTAAGGTATTTCATTTCCTTTAGTTTAATTGGCCAGCTGTGAGGTTAAATGTTCCATCCATTCTGTTCAGGTACAACACAAGCAAGCATGTTAAGAGCAACAGAAAAAGAATAAATAAACACCAAAAACATGCAAATGTCAACAAAAAGCTAAACGTGCATTCAATTCCTCTCTAAATATTACTTTTGTCTCTGCAGCAATACATTACACCACTAGATGTCGCTAAAGCTCCATGTGAGTAATCACCCAGCTGAATGTAAAGTCAGTTCGAATATCTGTAGAAAATGGTTGAGCTTTTAGGACCTTTAGACAAATAAAGCACACAGTCCAACCCTTGTGTTAGTCAAGTACAAGAACCCAAAGTCAAACCTCACACCACACCAGTTAACCCACCATCACACACAGCAGCAACATGAGTATTTTACCGTGCTGAAGCCCTGTAGGCTTCTGTGACAGCTACTCCATCAACAAGGAATCAGAACTCATGAAGGCCAGGGCCCTCCCATACCTTTTATTATGTCTCCCTTGCTGCAAACACACACACACGCACAGACACACACATTTGAAGACAAACCCATCTACCATATAGACTCACAATTGAAGTGATAAGTAAGAGTGGTTTCTAAAACAAAAGGTGATTAAGGCCACAATGAATCAAGATGTATATGCACAGGCATGCAGTCAGATAAGACTGTAACTTCATGCAAAACAGTGGAAATGACAAAGTAACGGGATACAGACTGAAAGGAAAATAAAGAGAAAGACGAGACAGTAGGAAAGGCAGAGGGTCACCTACAGAAGGGCTGGGTTAGAAACTCATTCTGCTGGAGGTCTGAGACAGCATAAAGATGGTGGAAGGCTCGGAGGCAAGGCACCGACGCTTAGTCTGCCACGGAGGAGAACCACAGGAGGAGAAGGAGGAGGAAGCAAGAGATCAGGAAGGGTGAACAAAGGGAGGGAAGAGTTACAGCTGGGAAAGAAACGTGTCAGTTCTTCCAAAATGCCACATGATCAGTTTATGAGAGTGACATGTAAACATTCTTGTTAGGCTTCTCAGGAGAGGCTGGATCATACTGGAAAGTCTTCAGTGATGTTATTAGCGCTCCTTAACCACAGTTATCAGGGAGGTTATAGGACAAGGAGTTTAGGATGTAGAGGGAGAAAGAATTAGTATCTGAAGGAAGTAGAAGTGAAGCAGACTGCACAGCAGCCTTCCCAGAAAGGCTGACATCACTCATCCAGTGCTATCCATACAATGCACCTTCTCATACAACAACATTTGTGTTGTGTTTTTCAGTAACTCCACTGTAACTGGATCCCAGTGCTTAATATATTATGTATCGTTGTATCATCTTATTTTTTTATGGGCATAATTTCTTCTGTCAACTTTCAGTGGAATACTTAATATTTCAGTATTTCACTGCTAATGAATGCCTCCTGCCACTCATTATTTCCGAGCCACATGTCAGTGTTTATACACCTAATCGTGTTTTTCTGGTCCAATCTTTCAGTCCTGATAAATCAGTACGCATCAGATAAATAACTGCTGTTAATGCTGCGCCTGCAGCACCTCAGAGTTCAAATCAGTGCACAGCTTTGATTTTATCCTCTTTTTTAAATGAGCAGGATGCTTTTTGTTATATCCCATCTTTCCCTCTTTCTTCTTCCTGTGCATTATTTACCATTCATTTTCAAAACTGCTCTGGAAATAAAAGTTTCGATTGCAATTTTCCTTCTTTTATACATTGTTTATGAAACTCAAGTGCACATTTCCACACTGCAACCATTAACATTAATGCATTTAGAGGCACTCCTAGTTCAGCAGAGGACACTGTTCTTAATTCTCCATTAATAAAACACAGAACTCTGAGTGTTAGCTGCTAAAAAATACACACTATTGTGCGCACTCGTCTTAAAAATTAAAACAGTGCGGCACACAGACATAGAGGCTTAACTACCAAAGCAGGGATGTAGCCACACCCTGCATACCTCTGCTGACCCACAGCTGTCAGTCGCACATGTCAGGTGCTGAAACATCCCAGTTAATAACAATCAGTAAATCCTGTAGTTTGAAGGTAAATATACAAAACTAATTTCTGGCTTGCAACAGGCAGGGGGCGCTGTTTGACCTGTGTAAACTGAGCTTTCTTGCATTTTTCATTATTAATATTCATGTAGAAAACAAGCAGCGACCTTTATTGAGGAACAAATGAAGTAATGGCTAATGACACATCTTGCTTTAGCAGGAAGCAAAATATTTACAGGATGTGTGGTCATCAGTCTTCTTCCATTACAGCAATTCTTCGTAAATATCCATAATAATTTTAAAAATATGACTTTTTATGCAATAACTCTCTATTTCTGCAAGGATCTGTACCCACCTGTATGCGCTCAGTAGTGGTGGGCCACAGTGCCCTCCAGATGACCTTCTTCACCACATCTGGCAACAGACTGGCTGTTATCAAAAGGATTATACTGAGCCAGGCTGGGCCACTGGACAACATCTGCATGAACACGTAGTACATCCTCTGGTAGTTGAGGAATGGCCTGTAAGACAGGAAAGGACTGCATGAAAACAAATGCAATAAAACATCTAATAAAACGTCACTCTGCCTGACACGGTTTTACATCAAGTAAACATTTAAGGAATCCATTCAGGGTTTAAATTACGAAAATATCTCTTTAATCATACCAGATGATTCCGCCCCAGAGCAAGGAGAAGACCACAAAGAAGATCAGTGAGCCCCAGATAACGAAATGATTGATCCAAGTCCAGTAATGAGTATCTAGGGCCAGCTACGACACAGAGACGACGGCAGTGAGACTCGAGCCAGACTTGACTGGGTGTTTCTGTGAGGTACTGATGCTCTGATGTGTCTGTGCGGTTACCTTGAATGTAACAGTGAAGACTAGCACAGTGAAGACGAGTGTCCCAAATGTCCAGTTTCCAAACATCTGCAGAAGAAAAAAAAAAGGAGCTGCTGTTACTGATCAGGAGATTTGTCCATGAATCATTTTCAACTTCTTGTTTTTGTTTGCTTGTTTTTTTTGTTTTTTTTATTTTATTGTATGTTTGATGTGAACACAACTTTTAAAGTTAATAACCTGACTTATGCTTATTCAGTACCTAAATGCTCAGCGCGCCTCCGTTAACATGCTTTTTGGATGACATGACTAGGCTTTGAGGTAAAGGTTGACATATTCAAGTAAGGATTCAATCAATCAAACAGATGGCAGGGTGCTCAGGTAGCAACATTCAGGTGAGGAGCTGGTTATCAGATGACTGATGGATGGAAAACAGGAGGATGAGATTATTATATAGTTGAATATTCCTATCGGTCTCTTCTGTGAGTGAAACCCTTTTATATGAACACTAAATAAGTCATCATGCACCAGGTTCACTACAACTAATAACAATGAGCCCCTTCAGGATTTTGTGCAGCACTAAAACTGGCATATTCTCCCTTTTATTATGTTATTATACTGAGGTGTCAAATTAAGAGGTACATGGAGAACATTTAGTGATTCCAGCACACCATAACTGAGAACGGACTTTTGCATGATTTAAGGTTTTGCACAGGCTTGTGGCAATAAGATGAAACCCACAACCAACACTTAACACTTAGTATCATAAAATTACAAGTGTGGGCACACTGAAGGTCATCTGCCTAGGTGGGCTACACTATACTTTGGTTAAAAAGAGATACCTTAGATGAAACATGTAATAGAATAAAAATGATGAGCATGAAATGATAAAACAGAAGCTGTTCAGAGGCCGCCTCCAAATGCAGCTCTGATTTTTACATTGTTAGTACAAGAAGAGTGCAAGCTACTATTGGATATATTACAACATAAACTGCAGCGCTACAGAAACACTCACATGAGGCAGAAAAATTATTTTTATCATCGATCAGATGCATTTCAATGTTTTTCCTTTTCCTTTTCTTTTTCGAACATTTCAAAAAAACATTTCCTGTCAGATAAAGATATTACCACTTCTGTTATGTGTTTATAAGTAATCCTATAAAAAGTTGTAATGCTTTAGGCAATGATCTTTCACTGTCATGTAATGGAAGCTGGAGCAATTATTCGCTGTTTTTAAAAGAAGCCCTAACATATCTGCCGCAAACAAAGCACACAGGATGTTGTACTACTAAGGTGTTTGGCCACTGACAGCTGGAGACATGAGCATGGATCTGGGAAACAGCGAGTCACTACAGAAAAGCCTACAGCTGATGTGTCTACAGCAAGCACTGAGGGCCGGACATGAGATGAACAGCAGTTTGTATCGGGCTGTGTGACGGTGGCAAAACAAGGAAGTGAAACTAGGGAGAGACGACAGAGAGACAGCGACAGGCTTACCATCTGTGTGTTGGTTGTCATTAGCTGGTAGGAGGAAAGAGAAGCAAAAACAAAAAGCAACACAAAGGTAAGAGGATAGGAAGAAGAAGAGCACGTGGCCAGAAGAAAATCATAATAACATAAACAGTTTTATGGCTGAAGAAAAAAAAAAGAGAGAGAGAGAAATTGAATGCAAAAAAAATAGAAGAAGAAAAACCAAGTGAAATCAAGCAACTCAAAAACAGTTCAACATGTTTCTCGGGGAGTAATGCAGCTCGAGAAATTAAACAAACCAAATAGAGAACACAGAGGAAGATGGTGGAAAACCCGCCATGCTGTCTCGTCTTACTAAAGATTTATGCTTCAGCAGGAAATCTGTGCTGTTACCTGCACAGCGTAACTGCAAACCCCTCTAAAGCCTTCGGCACAACCTGCCGTGGAAGTAAAAAAAATCCCAGCATTTTATCTCTCTGCATATAAACACCGGGACACGACCACACGGTAATTACCACGTAATGCACCAGCACGAGCATGAAACCCGCCAACACCATCAGCCACTTACGTAGGTGTATATCCAACTGACATTAAATATTATTTACTAAAAGGTAAAATAGTAAAATAGCAAACTTTATCAGCTAATAGCCTGCATTTTCAAGTGAAATAAATAACGTAAATTACATTAAAATAATGAATAAGCATTCAGTACAAGGTCATTATTATGAGTAATTACTTTACATTACCTGATAACTTTTTATTTAACTTTATTATCTTTTCAAATGAAATAATGCGCAATTTCAGGAAAATATTTATAATACCAGATCCATTTAAAGTATACGTCTAATGTTAGTTTGTGCTACAACTTGATCAGTTTCTGCAAGCAACACAATAAGCTACATGTCAGGCATTAGCCAGGCCATTAGTGAATACGTTTGAGCCAAGCACAGTACAGCCAGTTTATTTTTGTCCATTTTGCTTTAACTTACACAGCAACAAGTGGTTGAGGAACAAGCTGAGATCTAAATAACTGTTACTATGTTCCCCAACTAATCCCAAAACATCCCAAGAAAACTAAAAAGTCAGATGACAAACAGAAAACAGGTGTAGCTTGTGGAAAACTGAAGCAGTCTATAGATGAAATAGTCAGTCACTATTTCTCCTTTCCTTTGATCAATCTACTTGAAATATCTTCCAGGCCTTTGTCTCCTTGTTTCAATTAAAGAGCCTGTCATAGCCACATGGTTATTACCTGTCCATTGCTGGTGAAGGTGGTGTTGTCAAACAGGAAGTAAGCACCAAAGAACATCACAATGGCATCATAAACGCCCAAGACGGTCCAGTATATGAAGGTGGGCCACCGCAGCAAAGAGTTCTTAGCAATATCTCTGTGTAGATACACATAAGAGTCAAAAATGTCTCTCATGTCAGAGATTACATATTTATAGATTAATACTACAGTACACTGCCGGCCTCACAACCAATTACTCTCTAATGAAGTAGAAAATAGACACCGATATAGACAGCGTCATTATTTGTGGGAAAGGTTGATATTTTTTTGAAAGAATACAACCTGAGAGTAAAACTACACTGTGCAAGAATGTAGTGTTTCAAACCCTGAACACATGCAAAACCAAGTCAAAGAAAGCGGTTGTCTGCCATATGATGGATGTAAAATAAACTGTAATATAAATATAAATTAATCAGAGTACAAAAAAAATTATCTGCAATTACTCTGCACCTGGAGGATGTTAGAATTTTAAAGTGTATAAAGTGTCTAAACAATTATTGAAATATTTATATTTTCTATTGCTAAGACAACTTTAATTCAACACTGTTCTTGTTACAATACGTCCCTGGAAGAATCCAACTACCGCGCAGTCTGCTTTGCATAAAACAGATGGCCCATTATCTGCTGCAGAAGACTGGATTACTGAAACATGCAGAGAATTAGCTTTTCTAATTTTCATGTCATGAGAACAAGTTCCTAAAGAACACATGATATTAGAGTCAATCCAGCTGGTCGATCTGCTGTCTTACTAAATGACACATTTCTGACATGACGATCTTAAACAGAAATCCACCTGTAGAGACAAGGGTCTTTCTTCAGGATGTCCATATTTATGTGCTGCTCTATGAGACTGTAGAGCAGAATGGGCAGCGAGGTGAAGCTGATGTTGTAGAGAGTCAGGTAAGCCGTGTCATAAAGCGGCTGGGGTTTGGGAAAGAGAACCGTGTTAGTATTTTAGTTCTTGATGTTTTTTTATGGTATTTCGTTTGTGTGAGTGCACACCTGTTGTGAGAAGCCACAGAAGAACTGGTAGAGGAACTGGGGGAAAATGAAACAGACATTCTGCGAAAAGAAAGAAAAACAAGTGAAATGGGTACAGGTCTTCTTGTTGCTGAACGCTAATTTTACAGAGTAGAAATATCAAGAATATAAATATTTCTCTAAGAAGTATTAACTGACTAAAAAAAATTACTAAAATAAATTTCACACGAAGCATTCCTGCACAGTCAGTCTAGTCTAGCAGTCTTAGCCTAAACCCACAGACTCCCGAATTACAACCATCTTAAAATAAATTTATAAACTACACAAAGTTTTAAAAAAATATGTAAAATCAAAACACGCTACATAAAACGTTCAGGGCGACTACCTTGTAGAAAAAATATTGCACAAGTTCAGAGATGCGTATGTAGTAATAGTGTCCGTGGACAAGCAGCATCTTCTTGAGGTGTTTGAACTTTGGGATGGCGTAGTCACTGTTCCTCACTGCCTGGCGACCCTCCTTACCCATAATGCCTGAATTATGACAATTAACAGGGAAAAGTATTATTGCAGTGAAAAAAAGTATGTTTCTAGCAGTTGTAGTTCTTCTGCATAAATTTTAATTTGCAAATGTAAAAGTATTTTGCGTGGAAAAGGATTTTTGTATGAATGCAGGTACGTATTAATGCCACTCGTGCTGCACACACTGCTATCTTCTGTACACGAGGGACTGCTTTTAAGAATTTCTATAGTTTCTTCAAACTGAAGTTATATTAAGAAGGAAACAAACTTTAAGCATGTTGCATAGGACTGGACAGAGTACTAACCGATACCAACGTGGGCCTCCAGGATCATGCTGACATCATTAGCTCCATCTCCAATGGCCAGTGTGATTGGATGCTCCTCTGAGGTTTTGATCAACTTGACAATCTGCAGGATGCGGATTTCAGCTTAGTTTCCATCTGACTCTTAATGACATGAGTGAGAACATCTGTTTCACTGGCACTCCGGTAAACCCAGAGTACAGATGGCCTTCGTACCTGTGCTTTCTGAAGCGGTGCCATTCGACAGCAGAGCACGGCGCTGCAGTTGCGGCAGATTTCCAAGAATTTCTCTTTGTAATTCCCTGAGCTTGAGCCTTCCTGGCCGGTCCTCATTACAGCAGAGAGGGTAGCTCCATCAATGATCAGGCCATAGTCGGTGTAATCACCTGAAAACCTGGAAAAAATACCTGTCAAATAAGAGTAACTGCGGGATGACACTGTCTGAAGCATGCTGTGAACATAATACCCACTCAGAGAAGGTGTCCCGAGTCATGTCCCCATGCTGTCTAAGGACCGTCCTGCTCAGGTCAAACAGGACGTCGTGAAGGCTCTGCTCTTCAGTGCGTTTGGTGGTCAGCTCCAGGATTTGGGTGTTGCGATGAAACAGCTTGCTGGCGTAGCACGTTGCAGCTGCAGTCTCCATCTTGTCTCCTGTCAGCACCCACACTTTTATACCAGCTTTGTGCAGAGACTCGATGGTGTCTGCTGCTTTTTCCTGTAGCCTGGTACGCAGCCAAGAAACAAGAGGTAGCATGTTTTTAGCTGCGTTAAATAAACAGGTTTGTTTTGTTTCTCTTTGCCTTTTATTCAACAACAGCTCAACTGTGCAGTACATCGGTACTCAGATTATTTCCTCTCTGTGCTGGATGGGTGAAATGCCCTCTGGGCTGACAAGTAGTTTTAAGCCTGCACTATAATTGCCTTAGTGGCACGTTTGCGATTGGAGGGTTAAACTGCCACTTTCCCTTAATCACGCTGGTTCACTCAGAACTGGGACAGCACTGTCCATGGGAGCAGCAGACACAGCATTACTGTAATGTTAAGGGTCACTTGAGGTGAAGAGGCTTAGACATTTATAGAAAAAAGTGCATAAGTGTAATTTTTGAAAGTGCACTTCATGTAAAATCTGCACTTGGAAGGACAAATAACAGAAATGTCAAAAGCATGTAATGTAAATTGTGGTTATGTTGCCAAGCTACAAGCTATACAGGAACATTTTTGATGGAAAAAAAAATGCAGAACCTGTGTCCTTAATAAAAAAAAAAAATCCTGCACCTGTCCTCGACAGCAGTTGCTCCCAGCAGTATCAGGTCCTTCTCGATGAGGTCGTAAGCCTCTGCCAGCTGTTTGTCTCGGTCTTGTAATGCTAACTTGGCCCTGTTCAGCTCTTGGCAAACCTCATGGTACTGTTCTGGGCTCAGAGAGCGATAGGCAACACAAAGTGTCCTCAAACCCTCCTGGAGGAGACGAGAGAGTCACACAAGGTTAGGCAGGTATGTAAAGGAAGACTCAATAGAAACTAATCTACAGAAAACACTGTTTCTTCTGAATACAGCCTCTGAATGTGAGTATATGGTGGATGGATGCCAGCTACCCATTCACACTCACTAGTACAACACTCACCACATACTTTTCAGTTTCCAAAGAAACCTGCGATTTATCCGTAGCTGCAACCGCAGCAACATTTGTATCACTCGTCTCCTTTTTACTGTATGCAAATTTAAGCCTTCTTGGTATTTTTATGGGTAAACTGGACTTCAAATAGTCTTACTCAGACTGCGATATTTATTTTTGCACTTTGGAAGTCATTATGAGATTTTGCAGTTAACTGCTTAGTTATGTGCACTCTCTCACTATCTGCCTACTTATTATTATTCCCTACTTTTCCCACAAGGATTTTGTGGGTGTGTAGAGAAACAGTATGCAGAGTCCATCACTGTTTCTCGTTGTGTTCAGTATTTAAAGAAAGCTTTCTGTCTTCTGACCAAATCCTATGTTGGTCCTACAGATAGAAAGACTGTGCTGATGCAACTATTAAATTCATGTTAATAACAAATAAAAAGAACTTGTGTTTTTCCAATTAAAGGCCGCTCCAGACCCAATTTAAATAAAGAAGTTCTGTTTAATGGAACTACACGATGCTTCTCCTGTGGTCGTGTAAACTGTAACCATGCAAAGAACTTAAATCACATAAACAAAGGAAAAAAAGGACTTCCTGTTATGCTGAGCCTATGAGGATATGAGAAAGATGAGAGTGAGCCTGTACGTGTATGTCTGTGCTGTCTCACCACTGCGTTTTGCTCCACTCGAGCTCGGACCTGATCCACTTTTCCTGAGATTACCCTCGGGAAGATAGAGGAGTCTGCACCTTTACAGAAGAGATAAACCTCACCTGTGAAAACAAAAGAGTATCGGATTAAAGAAAAACATAAACACAGACACAGAGAAATCAATACAAAGAAAATATATATATAGGTTTGAGTGGATTACCAGTTTTGTCCCTGACGATAACGCTCATCCTCCTTCGGACTGAGTCAAATGTCAAAACCTCTAGCAGTTCAAACCTGATAAAAACAGGAAGAAAAATCAGACAAATACCACTGAAAAAAATAATAGCTAACTTTCAATTAAAGCAATTAAAAACATACAAATAACAATAGGTTCAGGGTTCAAAAAGAATAATAACGTTGTTTAGAGCTGCACACTCACTTTTCAACTTCATCCTCCCTATTTAAGATTTCCATTTTACCGTCCTTGAGCCTCAGATAGGTGAAACCGAGCCTGCAGCACAGAGCAACCATTATTGGAGTGAATAAAATAAATGTCCAAAACATAGAATTAGAAAAATCGGGAAACTAAATTCTTCTGAATGCAGCAATGATTACTGCTGCCATTGTGTGCAAAGTGAGCGCGCGTGTGTGCTGCACCTCTTCATGCCCTCCACCAGTGCGACCTCGTCAGGAGAGGAGGAGATGTAGAAGGAAGTGGACTTGCCCTGGTGAATGCCATGTTTGATCCCATCTACTGTATCCTCCTCTTTCACCTGCACCGTGTGACACAAACACAACGCCCGGAAAAACAGCTCCTCGTGCTCCTGCGGTGGATGACAGACACCAGATTACCCTCATTCGCATGATCCACGCACACACATATTCAAGACGAGTCTGCACTTACCCTGGCTGCGGGACCTGGGGATGAGTCGATCATGTCCATACCGGCAGCTCCAGGCATCACCTGCCGACATACAGACCACAGATCACTCTGGGGGGTCACTGTTATCAAACATGGGCTATGATGATATGTACGTATGGCATTTTAGTATTAAAACTTGATATAAGCAGCATGACGTGCATGTTTATGTGACAGTAACCTCTTCTCTGAAGTTGGAAGTCCTCTGTTAAATGCAATAAACTGTAATAATATTGCAACACAACAACGTATCCTTACTAAAATTACAACAGACGGTCTGTTCATCACATGTAAGGTTGTACGAGCTGCAGACTTGTCAATTAATGCTCACGATCAGTTACTTGGCAAACATAAATAGACATATGGCTCAATAAACAGCAACAAGACTTGCCGGCTCAATTTGATTTCCTCGTATGACCATTAAGCACAGAACACAGATGATTACACTAAACACACAACGCCGAGGAGTTTTATTTTCAGGAAATCTGTAATAATCCAGTGAAAACACAGAGCTGACTAAAAGCATGAATGTTACGATCTTCTCACTGTTTTTCACGAGAACTCATAAAAACACACAAACAAAAAAAACCTAAAATAAACCTAAACTGTTGCCTTTCTGTCATTTTGTCTTTACACCTCCATTACATAAAATATTAACTCTTTGTAAATAAATGAATGGCTATAAATGAATCAATCACAAACATTGATACATCTTTATCTTGACCACAGAGACTGTATATAAAGAATGGAAGTAGTGTGACATGATGAAAATGGTTTTAAACCACCTTGGAATCCCCTTCAGATTATTATTATATTTGGATCTTAAGAAATGTCCCACATTATCCAGCAAGTCTTATTAGCAAGCTTCATCCTTACAAACTGTAGTTCTTTCATGCATACACAGAAACACACACATCTACTAATTAGAAGGCCGGTGGTTCAATCCCTGGCTCCTCGAGTCTGCATGCCAAAGTATCCTTGGACTAAATGCTGAAACCTGAACCGAGTTTCCCCCCGGTGCATCCGCTGCAGTGTGATTATGTGAATGTCAGGCTCAAAGCGTTTAAGCACAGAAAAAAGTGCTTGTATGAATGTGTATGTATGAAAGTAAGAAAACGTCATGGCTGAGGCTAAATATCTTAACAGATCAGTCTCGTGGGACTGAACGTTTTACCTGTCCATTGCAGATAGCATGAGGTACATAAACGTGCCCATCCACACAGCACTCTATAAACTCCATGTTGTTCTCTGTTAGGGTTCCTGTCTTGTCTGTAAACACGTACTCCACCTGGAAAGAAAGCACGGTAAGTGGTTTTTTTTATTCTCAATTCTAACTCACTTTTCCATACAGTAATGTTTCTTTGCTCATTAGTCTGCCCAGAGTGAAGTGCACTTTGCTACCTGTCCCAGTTCCTCATTCAGGTCTGATGTGTTGACCACGGCTCTCTCCCCCAGCTCCTCATCAAACATTTCATCGTCCCACATGATGAAGTAGGAGCCCAGGAACTTCTGCATCTCCACAGTGACGTACATGGACACGGGAATGATGTAGTTGAAAAGAACCATGAAGGCCAAAAAGTCTGTGAATGCCCTGATTAGCTGAGGAGGACGAAGACGAGTGTGAGACAATAAAGAGGGGATCGAAATATTTTTATTTTCCAGGATTTGAGACTCACGACGTGCCGCTGTCGCTCAACTTCTGTCCTCTGGTTGTAAAAGGGCTCGTCTTTGTTGGGGTCGGACTGCCAAACGTATTTCAGTGCCGTGTTGATGACAGCTTTGCTGATGAGAATGCCCAGGTAGACCACCAAGTATGCATTCATTGACCTGCAGAGGGAGAAGTTAAAAAGCTGTGACACATTTCTTCGTAATTTTTCATTAATCTGCTTCGAACAATGTGGACAAAACTTTGGTTTGAAACCCCTGTATGAAAAAAGGATTATGGAAATTATCTGCCAGAGACCGTCTGAGTCTGTATCTCCTTTAAGTGTTGCCTTAAAACATTCCATTGACTTCATTACATTTTTCCTGCATTGATCTGTCTTTATGACTTGTGTGCGTTATTCTTCCCTGAAAGACTATGCGCAAATCCTAGAGTACAATTCAATATGACTAAGTGGAGAGATGGAGCATCAGCATGGCAGTTTGTGGATCCGGATAACTTGCTTTGATATAATTCACATATGCAGGTTGTAAGCTTTGGACTTTGTGGAGGATGTGCTTCAGTTACTTGTATTATATGTTAAACTGCCATTATTGTGTTTCTTGATCTCTCTCTTGTCCTGGTAATAGTACATGTTCTCATGAGTGCTGACAAAAAAACAAGGGGGCGGAGCTTGAGGTCCTGGTACTATTTCTACTATTTCAGTACAATTTCCCACTGTGGTTGAGAGTGTAAAAAGCACAAGTGTGTGCAGGTGCAAATGAAAGTAGTGTTAAAGGGAGGTAGAAACAATCCACAAGAGATTTCCGACTGCTTGTCACCCATTCGGCGATTTTAACAAACAGGAAATAAAAAATAAAAGCACTAGAACCCAGAGAAACGCGCGACCCAGTCCACCATGTAAAAGGTAACTTGGAAAGCAACTCACTCGGTGTACTTGTCAGAATATTCAAACCTGAAAAAGGGTAACAGCTGAGATGAGATGTTTACACTTAGCCGAGTCAATGAGCCGACGAGTAAATGAGACACACGAAGTGAGCAAGTGTGAATGTAATCCACCTACAGTCACTCATTTCTACATCTGGATATAAGACACTGTCTATGCCAGATGTAAAGAAAATTGATCCAGTCAGTGCAGCGAGCCACAGAGACACACAGACGCTCAAGTCTCAATGAATAAACAAAGACATGAGACGTGAACAGATGGATGGAAGGACAGGCAAAAGAATTTGAGTTATTATCTAAGCTGGTGTTAGCTCAGAAACAGCCAAAGACTGTGAAGCCACACACTGTCAAACTTGCATGAGAGCATTGATCGATGCTAATAGGCTCCTTTAAGAAACAATTCATAATATAGTATAGGAATCTAAAAGGAGGAGAGAAAAAGAGCTTACTTTTCCACTGCAGATCGTTTCTGAGACTTGGATTGATAATTGAGAGCCATCTTGGTTTCCATGCCAGTGTAGATGGCCACAGCTACAGAGAGGAAAAGGAAAAGTCTCATTTAAAATGCTGCACTGCACATACTAACATTTATCATTAATTGTTTAGAATTACCATAGATATATTCAGTGTTCTTGAGTGTGGCTCCTCGGAGCAGCAGGTTCTCTGATCCTAGCGGCCTGCAGACAATCCAGATGATAAATGATCATTTATTATCATAAATAAGGATTTCCATCTCTAAGACTTTATATCTGGCAGCATGGCTCTGTTCTGAGAACTGCCCACCATTCCATGCACACATATAGAAACCTATAGACAGGAAGAGCGGGCTCCAGATATGACACTTACAAACTCAGCTGCAGAGTAAAAGTAGGTTTCAAAGCGTCCTGCAGCAGTGCACCAACTGAGGGAAAGCTAAAGCAGTAGTGTACTCTATAAGAGATCTGCCAATTGGGGCTGGGGTTGTTATCAGCTGATCTGCTGGCATTGCAGCTGAGGTGAACTAACGCTGCGCTCTGTTAAATCTAATTAAGATAAACAGGTAAGCTTAGCACTAAGTCGCCATTCTGCATAAATGCGAAATCTTCTTTAAAACATCAAGCAGCATCGCACTTTGTCATCAAAGAAATGTAATACACGTGTGGATGGTTTCTAGTGGGATGTTACAAAAATATAGTTTCAAAATGAAACAGCAGACTGATCATTAATATAAAAATCTAATATTTGTGTGCTATGTTACCTTGCCACTGGCTCGTTGTTCATGTAAATGTTGATACGCCCCACAAATCTGGACAGAAAAGAAGTAAGATAAGGCACGTTTATTTGGCAAGAATGCTTTGTTTAACTCTGTGTGTGTGTGTGTGTATGTGCGTGTGTGTGTGTGTGTGTTACTGACTTGTACAGGTCTGGCTGCGGTTGTTCACATTCGATTGTGGCGTGGATGGTGTCCACCTCTTCCTCTGTGTTGTAAGCTTTGGTCTCCTGAACTGCATAATATGTCTAAGTTGGAAGAAGAGAAAGAAAACAGAAAAATGGATGGGTAAATAAAAAAAAGAGAGAAAGGTGGTGGGAGTGTAAGTATTAAGGCAACACGGGAGAAGAAGTATTAAAGAAATACATTGTGGGATGGTGATAGAGGGCAGTAGGGAGATGAAGGGAAGTAAGAAACCAATAAGGGAATGGATTAAGAGTTAGATGAATGAATGGATGAATGGACAGAGAAAAAACATAAATCACAGCAAATCATAATACATCTAGTTCATATTTAAGTGGATTAAGTTTATCCAGCACACCTTGTGACTGCTCTCTCCATCCAGGCTGGCTGTAGTAACAAAGCAAGTCCCGTCATCTCGAGACGATGAGAGGAGGATGAGATCACAGGGAAAAGTCTCATCTTCTTTCACCAAGACCACATCTCCAACCTGTCACACAGACCGAGACAACACATCCTGTGTTTACTTCTAATACATGCAGGGCCTTGATACCTTGAAGCCAACAGCTGGAGCCTTTTGCATATTTAAATGAATTCACTGATATAGTGGGGTCTAATTTGCCTTCTGGTTCCTGGCTTTGACCACCTAAGTGAACATAACAGCAAGCAGTCCTAGCAGCACTTTAGCAGAGAAATGCAGTCACTGTATGAAAAATGCAGTCAAATGCAACACACCTAATGACTTACCAGCAGTAAGCTCATATCATTTCAGTCTTATGTCGTTACATAACATACATCAATCTAACAGTTCTTTTAAAGCTAAATTGCTTTTAAATGCAGGCAAACACACAAACATGTACAGAGAGCTTAGTAGCAGGAAAATCCCTCACTGTGAGCCACTAAAACAAATGGACCAAAGCTCTGTTAGCTGGGGTGAGTGAGTTATCTGCTTTCTCACACACACACACACCCTGAGTTTGCGGCTTTGTTTGCAGACCACTTTGCCACGATGCACCACGTGGACGGGACACTGGTTGACAGCGTTGTCTGCTTTGTGTCTCAACCAGTCCTCATAACCCTGAGAGAGGAAGACACAGAGAGGAGGATGTAAAAGTGAACATGTGTGACTGCTGGTGTAGTGTTTACTGTCAACAGACACATTAAGTGAACTCACCTGTTTAATGGCGGTGACTGTGATGACAAAGAACAGCGGCAGGCCGCTGGTGACCGGACTGGTGGGAGTGTCAATAATCAACTGAAGTGACCGCACACACGAACATAGAGCGAGAGAGAGAAATGAATGCCAGAAAAGGTTTCAGGGAAGAAGTAATGACAGACAGCAGTAAATAGGCACTAAAAGATGTCTGAGTTTTATGGCCCTAAACAGGAAGGCAAATGAGGTATAAATATGGGGAATGAAGCTTCTTTAAGGTGTTGCCTTATTCACAGTGATGACTAAGTATAGTAAAAGTGACAGCTCACTCTGAAATCACATATTCACATTTTTCCTCTGGTCCATCATGACAGTTTTAGTGCGACTTTTCCAGTTTTTAGCAATTTAAGGTAGAAACCGTGCTATTTATTTGTAAATATCCAGATTGTTTCTATTGCTATTTATATTATGTATATAGTATATATCAGAGGTGTGGACTCGAGTCACATGAATCACTAATTTTATGACTTCAGACTTGACTTGAAAAAATGATCTAAGACTTGGACTTGACTTGGACTTGTACACCAATGACTCGGGACTTGAATTGGACTTG
>VUQR01003261.1:32312-43711 GCA_015108515.1 Hemichromis elongatus
TTTGCACAGTCGAGGAGCGTGTTCAGTTTATATTTCACTGCGTGTTGTACCTGTATAACTATGCATGTGACAAATAAAGAATCTTGAATCTTGAATCTTATTTTAAACTGCACTTGTCAAAAATGAAGCGTAAAGAAAAATGTTTCTACATAAAACATTTCTTTGATTGGCTGTCATGATAGAAAGAGGTGTTTCTGCTGAGTTTTTCTAACATATGCTTCTGATGCTTTAAGGAAGATGATGTAAGTGACATTAAATTCGAGAAAAGGCAGGTATCTCTACATAAACAGCACACAAGGAAAACTCTCCTTTAAGCAAAAATATGAATTATCTTTACAACATGCTTTGCAGAAGCCTTGTGGTGAAGTTCAGTCAGTGTGAGCAGAAAAATGTTTTACCTGAACCAGAAATATGATGAGAAAGTAGAAGTTGGCGACTCTCCTGAACTGCTCAAACATATTCTTCGGGATGAAGTTCCAAAACGTGTACTGGAAACAAGACATTTCTTATATTTAAGCTATACTGGGTTTCACTTATAAGATAAAATGTTAAAATCCCAGCCTTTACAAAGATGGTGTTATCAATGTCTATCGATTCCAATGGAAACAAAAGCGAAGAGGCTCAAGGCCAGATTTTCAAACACAATGTGCCAGTGCTAACTGGGTTTTGGCACTGAAAAAAAAGTGCTGTTGGTAATATCAAAGAGAGCAAAGTGACAAGATTCAATTCAGTTCAATTTTATTTATACAGCACCAAATCACAAACAACAGTCGCCTTAAGGCGCTTTATATTGAAAGTTAGACCCTGCAATAATGCAACAGATTAAAACCCAAGCCATCATATGAGCCCCTCTATGAGCAAGTTCTTTGCCGACAATGAGAAGAAAAAAACTCCCTTTTAACAGGAGAAAACCTCCAGCAGTACTGGCTCAGAGAGGGCCAGTCATCTGCTGTGATGGGTTGGAGTGAGAGAAGGAAAACAGGATAAAGACATGCTGTGGAAGAGAGCCAGAGATTAATAATAACTAATGATTCAGTGCAGAGAGGTCTATTAGTACATAGTGAGTGAGAGAGGTGACTGAAGAAGAAATACTCATTGCATCATGAGAATCCCCCCGGCAGCCTACGTCTATTGCAGCATAACTAAGGGAGGATTCAGGGTCACCTGGTCCAGCCCTAACTATATGCTTTTTTTTTTACTTTTTGTTTGTTTGTTTTAAGCTTTTAACAACATGTAAAATAATGTTTACTGGTACAAACTCAGAAATCAAACTCTCAAAGGACCTGTGATGAACAGTTCAGAGAGGCCTGCTTAACTTGCTGCAATAAATGAGACTTAATAGTTATGCCAGTTGGACCGTATCAGAGAACGCTTTCTTCATGCAACAACAGGATGTAAATCTTACATCCAGGTCTAGAAATGTGGGCTTCGTCTTTTTTTTTTTACAGTTGGTAAAACTAAAATGAATGTTTATGCAGCATAGCTTCATTTTATAACAAGCTGACATTTAGACTGGAAGGGCAGAATTAATCAACACAAAGTCCAGTCCAAGACCAGTTGGAACCAGTGTAAATACCAGCTGCTTCTACCAGTCCCTGATGCTGTTTGCTTTAGTGAAAAAAAATAATAAGGTATAATCAAGAATCCCGGTACAAATATACAATATATATATAATTTAAAGCACGGACATCATTTTTTTTTAAATTGGAAAGGGCCTAAACTGATGACTGAAATTAAAACACAGTACAGAGTGTCCTTTCCCAAAACAGCTCATTCACTGAACAGTCTTTGTCCCATTACCAAGAATAAGACGCCCACGCTGTAAAAACAAGCATGAATAGTGATGGCGTACTAACAGCTCTGTTCTGTCATGTCCTTTTGTTTAGACACTGATGCTGCACTGAAATCATAATTGATCGTAAAGCGGAAAGAATAAAACCTGTTTGCACGTTCCTCACCTCTAAACTCATGATATTGCAGGCGGATCCCGATAAAGCAAGTCCTGCTTTGAATATGTGTGTGCCTGTGTGGGTGGGTGTTTCACTGACCTTTGAAGAGACTATTCTGTTGTCAGGAAATCTTTGCTGTATAAAAGCCTCAGTTCCTGGAGGAGGCTCCTTGTGTCCAATGTAAATTGTCCGGCTATCGACCCAGTTCTCCTCCCCGACACACTACGGGAGGAAAGACACAAAACAAGTTTGAGTATCCTGAAGCATACACGCTGGTTTCATGTAGTATCGGTTTATACTGTCATTGTTTGGTTTAAACAGTGACATCTGCAGCACGCTGGCAGATGTCACAAGAGGACCAGTGTGTGCACATACGAGACACTCGGAAGCGGACTCACAAACATTGAGAGAGAATAACAATGAATGAGTTATTTCTTCTCAATGCCACAGATACACAGACCTACATGTGACTAAGACTGGAATGCATGACACACACACACACACACACACACACACACACACACACACACACACACACGAAACACCAGGATTGTGTCTCTCTGCTGATGTTACTCTTGTTATTTTAAGAACCGTTTGTTTGTTTGTTCTTCAGGGTAGAAAATTATTTATTTACATCATATTTACCACAACATGTGTTGAAACATATAGTTCCTAAATACATAAACTCCTTCCTTGTAGTATTGTACTTTAAAGCTTCTAATGCTAATATTTTTTTTTTCATTTTTTTATAAAAAGTGATGTCTTATACACAAAACATATTTATCTAAATCATTCAACTTAGTCTAGATTTTCTTTGCACAATTGTGTAAATAAAAACTAAATAAAATTTTCAGCCCTTCAGTTTATATGTGATGAAGACAAACTTGAATACTCAAAGCTAATACATGGAGATTGGCTGTGGTGAGAATGCAAAGGACAAACTCAAACTTCCAGCATGTCGTTCTAGCACTAACCGCTAAACCTCAAAATGCAAGGCAGGCAAACTGGTTTGAAGTATTTAGGGCAGGTCTGAACCTGCATGAGAAACACACTTGGTCCGCTACCTCTAACCCTGAGAAAGAAATCAGCTACCCAATACAAAAATGCAAGTAGGGCACCTTTCTACATCTATTTTCATCCTCTTTTGGTAGTTTTAGTGCTCATTGACATTTTCATTCGACACAATTTAAAGAGGCCTGCAAGTACCGCAATTCAAACAAACATTGTGCTTTATGCTCTGCTGCATTTATTTGAAATTTATAGGTACTTACAAAGGAAGCATTTACATACAAAAGAGGCTGTTTGGATTCCATCAACAAATGACTGCGGCTCCGGTTAATGGCTTTGGATAACAAATGGATGACCCTGAACATCTCAGCATGGAGCATTTTGTCTGACATCTCAGCTCTGCTGCCACAAGGACAGCGGCTTATATTATATCATATTTCAGTTTTGATTTATCGAGCTCTTCCCTTGTTTCTATTTTATATTTTATTGAGCTGCTTTTGAGTCATTTTAAACAATTTAAATTATGAGCTATTTTGTTTTGTGATGTTGTATTTGGTTTTATTGGGATTTTTTTTTTTTTCTTTTTCATGATTTTGGCTACTGTGACAAAAAAAAACAAAAAACTGCCCAACGTTTGAAGACAAATAAAGTATATGCTTCACCTCTGAATATGTATAACAGCAACCTCAGAGCTCTACACAATATAACATCAGTCCTCTCACACGTAGCGCTTTGTATTTTCTCTGCAATTTCAATGATTCAATCTTTGTCGCTTCTTATTCACAAGTACTCTAATCATAAGATTTATGCACAGTGTAGTTACTGTATAAAAAACCTCCAGCTGTGTAAAATGATTAGAAGATAACACGCATGCTTGTCTACAGTCAATGAAGCATAAGGAAGTATATTTGAAATACCTGCAGCAATCTATCTATCTGTTTTCAGGGTCAGAGGGGGGGCTGGAGAGCAACCTGAACCAGTGACCAATCACTCAGAGCGCTAACGCAGACAGACAATCCCTCACATCTACTCCAATGTAGAATCCCCAGTTCACCTATCACGCATGTCTCTGGGCTATGTGAGGAGGGAGGCATACAGGAGAGGAACGAGCATGGACATGCAGACTCTACACAGAAATGGCCGTGATGGCCAGCAGCCTCAAACCCACGGCCTTCCTGCCCTGAGGCGATCATGCTAAACGTTGCATCAACCTTTAATCCTTTGTCAAAAACAATGAACAAATACTATTTTGGCCTTCATATTTCTGTGTGAAAAATCTCCTTAATAACAGTGGTTGTACTGTTTAAAGTACAACTACTGTACTGTACAGTTAAAGAAGGGTCATCCAAAGCTTCAATCAAAACAGAATTATATCTAGACAGCCATGACATGGCAGGCAGCAGCCATCTGGCCATTTTGACCTGAAGTAACCAAAATGAAAAGCAGGCCTGGTCACCTGAGTCTGTCTCCCTCTTTTAGCCATCAAGCTATTCCCTGCACATATTACAACTGTCTGTGTCAGCAATCACAACAAATAAACAAAGTGAGTCGTTTAATTTGTCCCCAAATCATCACACACACACACACGCACACACACACACACACACACACACACACACACACACACACGCACACACACACACACACACACACAGAGGCTAACAAGAGGTGACAGTAATCTCTGTGGCCAGTGAATGAGATTGTGTGTCAAGAGGCTGCATGGCCCAGTTTTTTTTACTCTTGCTCTTTCTGTCTTTTCCGCGCACACACACACAACACACACACACACACACACACACACAAAGAAACAAGTTAACTCGCAGCTCTAAGATTACCTTGTTTAGGATGGAGATCTATTTATATCCTGTGACCTCCAATTATCTGTGTGACACAGCAAAGGAATAATGGAAATGGAAGGAAAGGGAAGACTAAAAGCAAAATGGAAACCAATGAATGCTGACATATAAAGCTTAAACCATCTGCCTGCTTCCCTCTCTTCCTTGCTTAAAGCTATTGTCGATGCCCTATTGAGACCAAAGTTGCTAAAACCAGAGTTTAATTTTTGTGGTGGCATTTAGATCGGTTCACGTCACATGCCTCACAAGCCATAAATCCAAACCAACATCATCCATCATATCTGAGAATCACCACACTCTGATATCTTGTTCACTGTGAAGACGGGGATGAGAACCAGATAGCACGGACAGCTTGCCAATCCTGACGCCCACACAGTGTTGCTGTTCCTCCTCTTCTCTCCCACCTGCCTGCTCCGTCTGCTTCACCTCACACATTTCTTACATATTTCCTGTTAGCTGTCTGCTTATGGAAGACAGCCATATTTCTATACAAGACTTTGGCTGATGGCCTATATAATATCTGGCATGCAGTAGAAAGTATTTCTCATTTCTGTCTCATAGTTACTGATGAAAACAGACTGAAGGAAGGGGGCAGTTAATGTTGTTGTGGTTTTATAATCAATCAATGCGTAATGTGGCCCAATATAAACATGTTGCATAATAACAGTTAGTAGGAGATGCTCCGATTATTAACTCATAATTGGTAGCGGCGCCTAAGCCTAATATTACGATCTTGTTAATGAATGTGGCACCTGCAGGAGGCAGTACCTTCGGGATTTGAGGACCATCACAGTACAAAGAGATGTTTTTTTAGTGTTTTTTAGCTCATAGTACTGCTCTTAGCATTACAGGAGGTTTGAGTGTTGTAGATGTAAAATGATTGGTCCAGATGTAAGTCTAAGCATCAGCGGCTCTTAATATTAGTGTTAAAAAATCTTAATTAAACCTAAAATGAAATGAAAAAGCTCAATTTTTTTTTACCTTATTAAATATTAAAATATTTACCAGGAATACTCTTGAACTTACAAAAAGAGCCAATAAAGAGAGACACTGAAAAAGCTGAAATAAGATTAAAAACAGGGGAAAATGAAAAAAGGGATTAAAAAAAGGGGGCGATGTTGGAAAAATAGCTGCTGGCCAGCTTTTGTACTACTCGGCAGTTCATATTAGTGGGCCAAATGCAAGCAAAAATTAAAAATAAATAAGGGTCGGAAGGCAAATAGCTCCCGAGGGATCTCCCTAGAGGGTACTCACCCTGAGACAGTCCCCAGAAGAGTTTAGTCTGAAGTGGCTAATTAGACTAAATTACTGCACGTTTTTAGTTTGTTTCATCCAAACTGCTGAATGGATCAGAGATATGGATAAAAGGGACGAGGCCGGGATAATTGTTTATATTTTTTGGTGATAAAGCCAACCTGCAGCTATTTTGGATCTAAGTCTTATCTGTGATCCAGAACAGCAACTGCACAATTATACTAACTGTACACTGTTACTACCAGTGCAGTAATGCTGCATGACTATCGTTTAAAAGCTGCGCAAAAAGTTGCGCAGTTTTAACCACAGAACAATGAATTTGCTTGGATGTTATGATCATTTCAGAAATCTGTATTGATCAGTGTTGTTGTTTTTTCCTTAGTCTAATAGATGGCACTCTAAAAGAATCAGTGGGCCTCCTCTCTCACTGTCCATTTTGCTCGTAATGCAACTTTATTGGTTTTCTCACCTCTTTCCTCTCCGTCTCTCACCACAATCCGGTCGGCCTCTAAGTCCACATTCTCTCTCCTATCGATTATGTTTAGCTTTCATCCGGATTTGAGCTTTTTACATCAAAGGTTGTCTGCGTTTAATCAAATAAAATAGCATCTTTACAAAATAAAAGCAGGGCTTATAAAATAAAGCTCTGCCGTATTAGCACGGGCTTTTCGACTTTGAATGTAACTGGAAACTTCGGGCTATTCTGGACCTTGATAATCACTTTTAGCAGCGGTTCACGTTTCAGGACGTGGGGGGTTTCAGGGGCGTATTTATAGTTGGAAGGGAAACATTTGTGGTCAGGAGAGAAAAATGGAGAGAGTTCAGAAGCTTTGTTCCTGTCTGTCTCACTCAGCACCCATATTCACTTTCCTGAATGTTAGTGGAAAGCGGCGGGCTCGCATACAAGGACTAACACATCCCTGCAACATCAAAAGACATCAGAGACGCCATACATGAACAATGGCATATAACGTTACCTGTGCAGACACAAGATATATTTAGACAAGCCTAACTTGTGTTGTCATTGTGTGTCTGTGTCTGTGTGTCTGTATAATACATGAATGATGAGGTAAGGCCACCCAGTGTAAACATTAACGTAACTGACACCGGGATTATTTTAGGAATTTCACATATAGATTAAGTGCCTGAATGTGCAGGTGCAAAGAGGAGCCACACAAGTCTCTGAGAGCCTTAGGAGGTGAAATTAACTCTGCGAATGCTATTTTTAATGTATTATAGCTTTTTAAGTGACAGTGTCACAGCTGGGTTCGCTGTGTAAAAATAGCTTTACTGTTTTTATTATTAGTAGTAGTAAAAAGAAACAAATATAATACTTGGTTCCATTCTGTGTTCTCTTTCTGTATTATGGATATGATTACTTAAGGTTTTTAATATGGGGAGAAAAGCAATAATAAAGTAAATAAGGTAAATTTATTTCTATTTCTGTTTACTTCTGATTTACTGTTAATCACTCAGACTGAAAACTTAAAATATAGGCCTAAAGGGGTGAAAAATAAATACTTGATTAAAACAGGATTGTTTCCAGGCATTGATTACGAGCGCCCATAATAGCATAATAATCACAAACAAAATGAATACATATCATACGTATAATCAGCTGTACTTGCGTATCTAACGAAAAGGTCATCCAGTGCATCACATTATTCACATTATCCTGACTTAGATCTCATTTAAATGTGGAAATACGTCAGAGTTTTATTAAATCACACACTTTTAAAATGCCCTGAGAACTGAATGCAGGACTTGAGAGCCAGAAACTGAAGCCCCACTGTGACAAGTAACAGAGGGCCATATTGTAAACAGGAAAACAGTGACCCACCCACTCACACACAAGACGCTTCCTGCAACAGACACACACCCCCACCCCTCTGGCCCCACCAACCGCTACACAGAGGAGCAACAGATTCATGTGTGAGAGAATGAGAGACGATGCTTGAGACGCAGGACCCAGATATTGTTCCTTCCATCAACACCAGCAAAGGAGATGTTATTTTGATTAGATAAGGTAGGGGTGGCCAACTCCAGGCCTGCAGGTTTTAGATCTCACCCTGGGTCAACAAACCTGAATCAAATAATTACTTCATTAGCAGGCCTCTGGAGAAATTCAAGAAATGTTGAGGAGGTAATTTAGCCATTTAAATAAGCTGTGATGGATCAAGGACACATCTAAAACCTGCAGGACACCGGCCCTCGAGGCCTGGAGTTGGCCACCCCTGAGATAAGGCATACCTATGTGTTTGCTCTCCAACGAGACACTGGAGTACCTGTTGAGTGGACTTCCATTGATGTTTCATTAACAGTATCTTTTGGTATGTGCCCAGCTATGGAAATGACGGCTGGTAAATACATAAAAATCCATCATCATAACAGCTCATGGCCGAGACGTGATTTTAAGATTGACATCAATAGAGCGCACATCAGCAGTGTCACCTGCAACTGAACTGATTGCTAAAATGATCCTATACTCTTTATTAAACCTATGACGAATGCACCCTTAGGTGAATAAGCTCATAATCAGGTCTCTTTAATGACTGACGCAAAGTGTATTACAGTAGTAAAACCACTAACTCTCAGTGACCTCATCTGGTGTCAACCACATTAGATTAAGTAGACACCAGTTGGTTAAATCTCCACCCGTCTCCACACTACTGAACTCATGACTGAGTGCTTCTCATTTCATCACATGACAAAAATGAGCACATCCAATCTACATATCTGTTCCAGAAAGCCTGGAGCTTATTAAAAGCTGTGGAGAAATGAGGAAGTGGAGCCTCTTCTGTCTTCTCTTACTCATCTTCCTAATCTGAATCATTGCTGTAAGGTTGGAGGGCTAGAAGGTGTGTAATGTAGTTTGTGATTTTTGGTTCATATAAATAAAATCTACGTGAAAGAAAAAATTTATAATGACCGGGCTGGTCCGGCAACTCACTGTATTAACTGCACTCAGTCACTGCTGTATGATGCCTGGGAGGTAAAGATAACATTTACAGGACACTTAGCACTAAAAGAGGAAATCACCACAAAACACACAAACTATTGTTCGTCTGCAGATTTAAAGGCTGAGTTTGCCGTTTCCACCGATGACCCAGCCCCACATCGTTTTATCTCCCACTGCAACAGGCGGCGCTAAAAATGAGTCAACAGCTTTCTGCCATACAGATGATCTATGTTCTGTGTCATACATCATGTTTGCATGTGGAAACACGTTTCTCACATGTCACATGACTGTTTATTATTCCTCCGCTGCCACTGTGCTACAGAGATAAGGCAATACAAGCTTTCTTCTCTAAATCACTAGTCGCTAAATGCAAAGTGTGCGTCTGTTTGCATTAGCAATGACTCGTAGACTTGAGTCAGATGAGTAGAAAGGTAAATAACTGATAACATGCAGAAGCGGGGAGATTCTCATACTAACTTTGAACCCTCGTACGTTTTCTCATTTTCTACACAAGAAGATATTTCACACCATCTCTCCATGGCTTCTCTCACTGGACTGGATGGGAGAAAAGGCAAAAGAGCAAGCCAGAAAAAGCAGTAAGCACGTACTATCATGTGTTTCAAAATTATGTGAGGGTAATAAAACAATTTATTGCTGCACGTCCAGAGAAATAAAAATAAAATAAAACACCACACAGATGATATGGCGGGTTACTCACCCCAGCTGTCTGTAGTTTAATCTTTATGTGTTTGAGATGTTCTGATAAGAGTGCAGATATGTGTGTGCAATCATCCTGGCATGTGTGTTACCTGAGATTAAAGACCAGCTGTGCTCCCCATCTGTCACACTGTTGTCTAGCCTCACCCAGGCCACCCTGGCCAGACCAAATGAGATAATGATAAATCCTTATCATCCAGCCTTAAATGCCTTCAATCATAACGCCGTGTTCACTCCAGAGAGAAGTTAGCTGTCATGCATTTAGAGCCGAGTGTCTGAGAAAAGCAATCCCGAAGGCTGTAGTTAATATTAAACTACTTCAACCTTTTTCTAACACAAATTTGAAGTAAAATGCTGACTTAATAGGAGTTTATGCATTCAAACATGGCAAAGCAGGTCGGACTTGGACTTTCTGTTAATGAAGAGTGTGTGATACAGCTAATCTTACCATCAAATGACCCACCGCTAAATTTCTTTCCCATGTCTGTGAGCAGAAAAAGGCTCTACGAGTGGGCTCTGAAAAGTTAAAGCAAATGTATAAGGTGCTCCATCTCTGTGAATTGCTGTCATG
Organism: Hemichromis elongatus; assembly: GCA_015108515.1. Taxonomy (NCBI): domain Eukaryota; kingdom Metazoa; phylum Chordata; class Actinopteri; order Cichliformes; family Cichlidae; genus Hemichromis; species Hemichromis elongatus. Next base: position 42,627 of record VUQR01003261.1, read on the forward strand.
GTGGGACCATTTATTACTCTGCAAAGATGGCACGAGATTAAACAAAAACTACCAGGACCAGTTGCATGAAGCTTTACAGAGAAACAGAGGCAGCACCCATTCAAGTTATGTTGCAAATACAAATGACTTTTTTTAAAATGACTTTGCCCTTAAAAGCAAGATGCATTCCCTTCTGCATCTAGTTTTTCCATAATAATGCTGTTTAAATTGATCTATAGCACAACCTCCACCCAGTCTCCAGAATTTCATATTGTCCATCAGGATTACACATCGCTCTGGCCTGTAAAACACGGTGACACAGGGAACTCACAAAGTAAAGGTCAACACTGTAGCAGCAGTGTTTTATGGTGTGAGAGAAGAATTAATTTCGCCAGAGACCTGGAACACTGTAGCTTTGCAAAACTGCATAATGGGGACACTTTCATTCTGAAAAATGCTACGGTGTGCGTGTGTGTGTTTTTGCACGTGTGTGTGTGTGTGTGGTAAAATACCAAGCTACTTTGGCATGACAGAAATCACACAACAGAATACTAATCAGTTACGTGAAAACTAACTGTGTGTGTCTCAGAGGGATTTAGTGATCTGACTGTTCTCGTCAGTGTTTGGTAACCTACATGCACACACACAACGGCCCTGATCACATGAGAGTACTACTCGTATTAATCAGAGTCAGTGGAATTTACGATTCAGCAGTTGTTCAACCTTTATGTGTGTGTGAGTGAACTGTTGTAACATAACTCTACACCTGCATGTCCTTAAAAACTCTTGTATATGAAGAACTGAGTTAAACCAGGAGCAAAAAGAAGGGAAACGCAGGGAAACAGTGACTGCCACTTTTAATGAAATTGAAAAATTTGTTGCATAATTGCTAACACAGCTAAATACAAAGTTTTACATTTTTAAATTTTATCTGAGGGTAAACAGCAGGGCTGAAAACTCTCATGAGATCATCCATCACCGAGATAAAATGAGCGGAAATGGACATTCACCTGTTTCCATTTCTTATGTAGGTCAGCAGACCACTCACCAACTGTGTGTGTGTGTGTGTGTGTGTGTGTGTGTGTGTGTGTGTGTGTGGGTGTGTG
>VUQR01003268.1:11913-33988 GCA_015108515.1 Hemichromis elongatus
ATGGATATTTTTTTTTTTTTTTTTTATTTTTTTTTTTTTTTTTTGTTCTCTTACATGCTTCAGGTACAAAACCTAAACAACATCATGGCATTTCCTCTGGAAAATGTCCTGAAGTCTGAGCTCCGGGACAGCAGATTGGTGAGTCTGGATTTTATTACTAATAAACGAAATGCTCATTTAATTACTGCTACCTAAACTGGTTCACGTGTGATAAAGTTTTATCGTTGTTGTTTAACTAGCAACACACATGTGGATTATAATCCCGTTTTTGAATAAAGAAATGCACATTTTCATCAAATATTTGAGGATAGCTCAATATTATAAAAAAGAAATTGAAGGTACAGTGCTTTGTATCTGAGGAGGTGTGATATCTGCTTGAGTGTGTGTGTGTGTATATATGTATATGTATATATGTATATGTGTGTGTGTATATATATATATATATGTATACAACCACCACCTATATACATATGTATATGTATACTTCCTCTGGCAAAAGTTGAAGCCACTTAAGTGTTGAGCCCACTATAGTATTGGCCAATATAAGTTTATTCATCCAAAATAAATAATAAGTGCTACGTTCCAGCACAGATTTACCCGTCCTGCCAAGTATTTAACCTTTTGATTTGCCATGCTAACAGACTAGTGAGTAATAAGAAGCCAGTGCTTTTGCAATCTCCCGTCTCTGCCCTGCCTTTCAAACAGCTGACTCGACAACTGAATATTGCGTTATTACAACTGTGAAAGAAGGCACAATGCCACTGAAATCCTGTTCATCCAGATGGGAGACAAGCCAGGACAATATGAGTAATTGCTTCACAGTGTGTTACCTGTCTCACTCCACCCGCTGGAGTAATAACCAGGAAGAGCTGTAAAATACAGTTATTACTGTGTGTAATGCACTGGGGATATATTATTAATTGATTTCTCTCCTCTCCCGTCAAACAGGAGCTCAAGAAACAAATGGAGAAGAGTTGGAAGGATTACGACGTAAAAATGTAATTATCCATACTCTGTCCGTACCGTTACTTCACATTCATGTGGCTGCAATTGTCAGACCGCAGTAGAGTTTTCATCACTGGCTCATTGTTTTCCTGAGAGTAAACAACCTTTTAAAATCTGCACTGTAGATATGATGTAGTTACGCCATAGCCTCATGTGACATTTTGATTTGAGCGATGATAACGGCTCCGTGAAATGAAAATGTTTGTATGTCAGAGGCTGTAATTGTATCTGGCTTGCTCATAATGCCAACGCAAGCCAGTAATCCTAGAGTGCAGCCTCATGCCTTTTTAATAGTTTTTAATAGTTTGGCTAATCCACGTATAGCCCTCTATGTCCTTGTCCTCTGCATTGCAGCAACTTCAGCAAAAGTAACTTTTGTTTCACATTTATTAACTCCAGCTCTATTGCCTCTTCATATGCAGTTTTAGTGGCCATTGTCTGATGTTAGCAGATAAACTTAATATATACATCCATTTCCAGCAAGTGTTTTTTCCAGTGAATGTACAAAATAATGCAGGCACACTGGTTCACAAAGTGTAAATGCTCATAAATCCACAGCAACTTGCCCTACATTCTACAGAAATGTAGATCAAGATGTGTTAGCTTCAAAAGAATAACGTATTATATTTCTTTCTCGTGTGGGGCTTAGGAATTTGTGTGGCAGCATAGGTTAATAAGATAATGATTCATATCCCGAGGTCATTCCCAGTTGCTTTAAAAAGAAATCAAGCCGAAGCATTTGCACTTTAGAGCCGTTATTTGATTTCATTCCGGCTCTGGTTCAAAGTGTTTTATAATGCTGTAAGGAGATTACATTTCATCCAGCTTCCTCGCTCTACACAAGAAAGGGCAGCATGATGGTGGAGTTTGTGATAGAATAAAAGCTGCACACGTTCATACAGACGGAGCTGATCAGATTTAGCTGTTGTGACACACATCATGTGTGCAAGTAAAGAGGGACAACCTCCTTTATGTCTTCTTTTTATTCTTTCTTCCACTCCCTCCCCCCTACAGAGTGAAGCTAGAGAAGGAGAGGAGGGAAAAGAACAGGCAGCTGGGACTGATCAGGACAGAGGGATCAGATGGAGCGGAGGACATGGAGAGAGAGAGACGGATCTTCCAGCTGCAAATGTGTGAGGTGGGGAATTGGTGCCAGTCACAATACCGTAAACCAGACTCTGCTGGCATACCAGGGTGGTCTGCCATGTGGATTACATATTCTATTCATGGTGGACTGGTGGTAACTGCTTTTTGTCTCTCTTCAATCCAATTCCTTTTATGGAAAAATATATTTCATTAGGCTCAAACATGAGCACAGTTACTGAGTCTCAAAACTGAATTTCAGTATTGGTGGTGTCCAATAGATTAGCACACAAGCAAAACTCAGAAGCAGGTAATTGTGCATCATCATGCATAATCAGTCATCAGATTGGGGTAAATGGGTGAAAAATGCACTTGTGGTGTAGCACTAACTGAGTTTGGTGGTGCACATGCAGCTGGAGAAAAGCCTGAGGAAAAAAATAGTCTTATCTTTACTGAGACCAGCTGTGAAGACAAAGAGGAGAGGCAGGGGAAGATGAAATTTCCACTTGTTGCAGCTCACCCCAAACCCTCTGTCTATTAATCTTTCTTTCCACCTACATATGTGTAAACTCAGTAAATCGCACAAAATGTCTTGTGAATGAGCAACACTGAGCTGCTTCAGGTTATGGGGCAAAAACTGAAGTATAATGTAGTCATTCATTCCACACGGAGCCAAAACCCCAAAGCTTGGATTCAAAGTCCCGTCCCTTTTTCCTTTTACATTATATAATGTGAGTTTGTGTGTTATTTGTTTATCAATAAAGTCTCTTTACACTCGAGCCGTACAGTTAAAACAGTTAAAGATGTGCACTCAAGGGTGGAATTTAAGCTACTGAAAAACGGTAGCTTGATGCTTCGCTGCATGTTTTTACAGTCCTTTCTATGGAGAGTGGTTTTAGAGTTGTTTTTAACTTTCTGCATTTATGCTTTTAGTACCTTTTGAAGATCCAAGAGCTGAAGGTGCGTCAGGGTCCTGATCTTCTCCAGAGCCTCATCAAATATTTCCAGGCACAGCTGAGGTCAGTATCTCAGCTGGCATTTGCTTTCACAGATATGTTGAGTTTTAAGGGATTCTGCACAGCAGTCGGTCTTTTGCAAAGCCTGTTGTGGCTCTTGTTAACCATTAACCCTTTTTATTCCTACCTAGGGTTTTATTTTAATGTGGGACTGAAACTGTTGTTACAGTTTCAGCATGTGGTGTTTTAGTTGGTGTGAAATCGGATGTTTAAACTAAAGTAGCTTGACTCAGCATTTGTTCTTTTTTCTGATCTCAGTTTCTTTCAGGACGGGCTGAAAGCTGCAGAGAATCTCTCTCCCTTTATCGAGAAGCTTGCTTCATCTATTCACACGGTACACATGAAAACTGCTTTTCGTTTTTCACTCCTCTTAGATTGTATGCGTGGCTTTTTTATCCAGTGTTGCTGTAATTTTAGAAGGATATTTGATTGTGACTGAGAGGTCAAAATATGCACATACCCCACATATTGATGCTATCGTTCTACCAGTCTGCATTCAGACAGACTACTTTTCTTCTCTTATTTATGTTTGGGTGGAAAAAAAACTGTGCCCATGTAAAATTTTACTGTAAAACCCCGTGTTATGTTTTAGCATCTACTTTTTCAACGTTGGTCTTTCACAACAGCCAACCCCCTCCCCACTGAATCCACAAGCAGCGACTGTTTAAACGAGTCTCTTCCCAGAAATGCTTGCCCTCATTTCCAAGTGATGGAAATGAATGTATCATTTATTTTCATACTTTCCTTAGTACACATGTATTTCTCCGACCGCTTTAACTGGGTTTCTGCCTGCGCCCTATTTGCCATGCTCCGTTTTTCTGGTTGGAGCCGCTGGAAACAGACTATTAACTGTGATACGTTAGAGGTTTTTCTGGTTCTTCATGGGCAGAACACAGAGCCGTTCAGACACGCCAGACCTCAGTCTCTGGAAGGAAATTCAGATAGAATCTGTGCCATGGTTCTACAGAAAAAGAAAATACTTAAACTTCCCGGTTAAACTGGCCTGTGTTGCTTGTGAGTGTGGTCACTCTGCTTCTTAATAGAAAATGAAAAACCTCAGAAGACTACACACCCAAACGCTGAACTCTGTTCTAGATCATTTAGATCGTTACACAAAGCTGCATGTTGTCATTCCACACCCAGAACAAATGGAAGAATATAATATGTTCAGTAGATCACATACATGGTTTTTTTTTCCAACATTCTTTCTTTTTTTTTAGTAAAAATATTTTCATGGTGTGTTTTGTAGGTACGCCTAGACCAAGATGAAGAGGTAAAACAACTCACACAGTTGAGGGATTCTCTTAGATCACTTCTACAATTGGAGGGCAAAGAGGTATGTTTATTTATGTCTGGTAAGTTGGCTTACAGTAGACCTTTTAAGTTGTCTGTGTAAAACCAGTGTCAGTGCTATAAAACGTCCAGGTGCACTGGCCTTAAGTTTCTAGCTGATTACAACAGTAGTGTTTTGCTACCATTGTTATTGTATTGCTTTGAATTTTTATAATCTGGAGAACTGGTTTGGAGCTTTAAAGTTAAATCCCTAAATCCCTGTTTATATTCCAGGAGTACCTCAACAGGAAAAACTCTGGCAATGGGTATAGCATTCACCAACCGCAGGGAAACAAGAAGTACGGGACGGAGAAATCCGGTTTCCTGCTTAAGAAGAGTGACGGGTGTGTAAAGGCATTAGCTGGTGTCACATATGAAGTTGGAACACAAGCATTTTGCAGGAATTGCAGTACATACAGAATAAGAAGACAAAGTATATATTATCCATGTAGTTTAACAGTGCTCACTAACATTGTAAAAGACAGAAATCATCTCAGCTGGGTGGAATTTAAGTAAGTATGGCACGGAGAGAGAAGGGCTAATGCAAACGTTGTCTGCCCCAGCTGGTCTTCATTATTGTGAGATGAACATTCAAGCAGGGGCCCCGTCCTGTGGAACTTATTGGCAGACAGGCTAGCTGAGCGGATCCAACTTTTGCGTCATGCGCACGCACGCACACAGACACACACACAGTCCTAGATTAGTGTATGATAAGGAGAGGGGATGTGGTTCAGTAGGGCAAATAGGAGACTTAGGGGGAGTAAACTTTTCTCAGGCCACTGACAAAAAACAGAGCATGTGCTTAGCAGTTTTACCGGATTCAATCAAGATGATGAAAACAGGAGCGTTGTGTTAATACGGTTTTCACTTAATACACTGCACACATCATACAGAGAGATAAGTTTTCATCAAATACACGAAGAATTTATTTATTGTTTTTTATTTTTAATAAAAATTGGACTTTTCCTCTTCGTTTGTGTGTCATCTGAAAGGATAAGGAAGGTTTGGCAGAAGAGAAAGTGTGGAGTCAAATTCGGCTGCCTGACTATTTCCCACAGTACGGTGAGGACTCATGATGGATACTCTGCTTTTAGACAATAAATGCCACATGCGGTAAACTCCAAGCAGCAAATATTAAGATAAAAGTTCATCGAACACTGAATTATGTCCAGATTCTCCGATACATACTGATACAAATGTGTTTGTCTTCAGATCAATCGGCCCCCAGCCAAGCTGAACCTGCTGACCTGTCAGGTGCGACCGAACCCCGAGGACAGGAGGACCTTCGACCTTGTCACACGTAGGTTCATTTTTAACTTTTAACCTTCACATTTCCCCTCAACATATGATCATTAAAGACTGTAAAGAGTCATCTGCAGCACAGCTGTGTGGAAGCTTGCCTCTTTAGTCCTCGCGTTTCAATTCAGGATCTGAGACATTTCATTTTGGCGTAAACGGCAGACGTTCCCACTGATTATTATGAAGTGCTGCGCGGTGAAACAGGGCTGGTTGTGTGCTTCATGCTTGTTTCATGCCACGTCTAGTTGCGCAAGCTTTATGTTCACTATCTTTCAACCCTCTCTGCTCCAATTTCTACTGTGCAATTTAGTTTTCAAGATAATATTTAACTTGTTTTTCCCTCTCCATAGATAACCGGACATATCGTTTCCAGGCAGAAGACGAGCAGGAATGTTTGATGTAAGTCCTGTAGGCTACATGTTGGCATTCTTGTGTGTTTTCTCATTGTAAAGCGAGTTGTTGCATGTCATACCTTTTCAGTGTATGTCAGTGGAGGTGTTTAAGAAATAATCTTTGCAATGTACATGTGAATAGCCAGGATCTCAGTCAGAGACAACAAATCGTTCCTGTAAGGAAAGAGTTGAGCATATTTCTGTGAAACGAGAACGACTATAATTTGATGGCTTATGCAGTAAAGAACAAGCTGAGTCGACAATTTACAAAAACTGAGACAAACTAAATGATGCAGAAAGACTGTTTGAGTCTGAGAGAAACCTAGTTGGTTCTGGGTGGGAATTTTCTTTGTAGCCACAGCAAGCAGGGGAAGTTTGTGTGTTCTGATGTGGTTTTGGATGGGATTGCAAGTGGAGTTCTTCGTCCGCTGTCCTTCCCTTCTGTGTGGGCCTCCAGGCAGATTCTTTGATGTGATGAGCTATGTGAGTTTAGGGGTACAATGAGAAGTGCTTTAAATGGAAAATTACCCAAGCTTTAGAAATGACAGATGTGAGAATCACAATAAAGTTGAATTAGTCATAATTCAACAATAAAAAACATCCTTTAAAAAAATTGTTAAGCACTTTATGATGTTTTAGTTAAAGAGTCTTCTCATTTCCTGTGGTGTGACTCTCTGGCTTAAACTTCAAAATCAATTGTTACAGTATATGAAATTTAACAATGTTCTAAATGTATATCTCTCTGCACATTAGTTGGGTGTCTGTGCTGCAGAACAGTAAGGAGGAGGCCCTGAACACAGCGCTGGGTGGGGATCAGCTTCACCTCCAGGACAGCGGGCTTCAGGAACTCTCCAAAGCCATTATTGCTGAGCTTCGACACATGCCTGGCAATGAGGCCTGCGCAGACTGTGGTGCTCCAGGTTGGCCAGTCATTCTTATATATGGTTACAGAGGTCACTATGTAATTACGTTTGTTTTATGAGCAAAATGAATAATCACCAGCTGTGTATCGCAGATCCAACATGGCTGTCGACCAATCTGGGCATCCTGACGTGTATCGAGTGCTCCGGCATCCACAGAGAGCTAGGGGTCCACTACTCCAGGATCCAGTCCCTCACTCTGGACCTACTGAGCACCTCCGAACTACTGGTACTAAATAAACACATGGGAACAGACAGTCTGCAGGAAACCTGACAGACAATCTTTTTTTGGTCTGCATATCCTACTCGCAGTTCTTTGAAATGTCTTCACGTCACATATTTGTGGATGTATTGTGTGTCACTCCAGCTGGCCGTCAGTATTGGCAATACTCGATTTAATGACATCATGGAGGCAGGCCTTCCAAATGACTCTGTCAAACCATTGCCACAAAGTGACATGTGAGTCTCTGATTTGTAATTTAAGTGATAATGAAAATGACTTATAAATACACACTCCCTTTGAAATTAAGAATGCATTTAACATTGCCAGCTTATTAGTTTATTTTATTCAATTGCATTTGCTTAACAACCAGGAATGCCAGGAAGGAATACATTGTGGCAAAGTACGCTGAGCGTCGGTACGTCCTACGCAGAGAAGAAGCAAATCCTAGCCTGCTTTATGACGCCTTAAGGAGCCGTGACCTCACTTTGCTTCTGCAGCTCTATGCTGAGGGAGCAGATCTGGCCAAACCACTTGTACTCCCTGAAGGACAGGTAAAGATAACTTATAGCCACGAGTGTATTCCCACATATTCATTTCCTCCCAAAAACTGTCCTTTTAGGGTGGAGAAAGCTTATAATAAACCCCTATTGCGCAGTGACAGATTTAAACTTTTGACATTCCCACAAATGATGTGCGTTTAGTCTGAATGACAGCTACATCCTGACCGGCCCGCCCATCCAGTTTGTTTACAGCTTTAAAGGGAGAGGTTTTAAAAGGTTGCTTTGTTGTTTTCACGTCAGAAAAGTCGACAGAAATCAAGAAAAATCCGTGTTTAAAACAATATATATCATAACACAGTGTTCATATAATCCGAGTAAACAGTTGCAGTATGTGAAATATATTTAAGGTGGGTGGGTCATCAGAGGCCCTCCCGTCTCTTTTGACCTTTAATTTAGTCTTTACCCTCCTCTGTTGTCTCTCTCCAACGCCTCGCCTTCAAGTCTTTAATCATATTCTGCCCTCCTGTTATGCACTTCCTAGTCAGCGCATGTGCGCGCGTGCGTGCGTGTGTGTGTGCTTGTTTCTGTTGGTTAGCTTTCATTTATTATTTCAGCTCTTAGGTCAGAGCTCATGTCTCTGGAGAACAAATAAGCCAGGCTCATTGAATTATGCAGGCTCCTCTGTCTTTCTTCTGCCCCTCCTATTTGCCCTTCATATAAACAGATAAGGCCTGAAGCTTTTTAGCAGTTTTTAACACACCAACATGAAACAGTTGTTGCATGGTCAACCTCTGACTTAAGCTTTAGTGTTAGCATATTTTTAAGACTGATTTTTAATATGTAATGTGCAGCCACTTCAGGTGATTGACTGAAGTAGCTCTGCAGGAAAAAATATGAAAAAATTTGCAGTACAGATGGAAGCTCTCTTTGATTGTCACCAATTTGAATTTGTTTATCTTTTCTTTCCATTAAGGGACTCAAGGAGACAGCGCTCCATCTTGCTGTGCGTCTGGAGGAAAAAAGCTCTCTGGCTCTTGTGGATTTCCTTTGTCAGAACAGGTCAGACATTGACATGTAGCATGTTTTACTTACTTTGCATGGGCAGCTTGGTACAGTTTTATGCCATCTATCAAATCTATACATTCATTCTACAGCAACTGTCTGGAGAAGAGAACTGCAGAGGGGAACACAGCCCTTCACTACAGCGTCTTGTATCATAAGCCTGAATCTCTTAAGTTACTGCTCAAAGCAAAAGCAGCACTTCAAACAGGTACATTTTACTCTGTTAATTGTGTTTCTCTTTTGCCTAGTGTCACAAGTAAACAGCTGATATTTTTTCTTTCTCCTGTAGTGAACTCGGTAGGAGAGACCGCCTTAGATACTGCCAGGAGACTGCAGCATAAACAGTGTGTTGAGCTGGTGAGATCTCACTTCCCCTTTAGCTTTTAAAGTTTTTAATTCATTATACTCAGAGAACACACACTGGCAGGAAGCAAGTTCAGCTCAGGAATCAAGTTGCAACATTATAATACCTACCAGAAAGCCAACTCCAGAAACTAAATGACCTATATTCCACAGCTGGAAACACTACCTTGAAATAACTCCCTGTGCAGCAAAGCTCAGCTAGGGAACCCTATCCTCATTGGGTCCCAGTGTGTATCATTCATAAACTGGTTTTATTTTCTTACCGGCCATCTGCCCTGCTGAATCAGACCTGCCTTGAGTAACATCCTGTTTGATTGTGAGAAGTCTTAGTTGGAAAGAATACTTTGTGGAACAATAATTATTAAAAAAAAAAAAAAAAGTTAGACGAGTAATCTCCTACAGAATTCTTGTGTTGTGTGATCAGCTCTACCACTTTTAGCCTGCAATGGCACGACTGTTTATGCGGAAGGTGCTTCGGATGTAGACGGTCTCTTTGGACTTTTGGTTTCACTTTGGTGAAAAATGTTGACCCATGAGTCAAACTTCCCCTTCATGTCTGTTTTCCTGCTAGCGGTATTTTGTGTCTTTAATATAACAGCTAATGGAAAACGTTGCAATGTTTACTACTATTAGTATGCAAAAAACAAACAAGCAAAACTACATTACAGGAAAACGTTAACAACCAAAATAAAGAGAAGACGGCAATCGAGTCAGAAATACTTTGAAATATCAAAGTTAACTGGCCAAATAAAGTCATGTTTACTAATGTAGATAAAAGTACTAATACTCGGTATGTGCTCTTTTGTGTTTGCATATGTGTATTTTAGTTGGAGCTGGCCCAGAGTGGGAAGTTTAACTCTCAGATACACGTAGAGTTCACGTGGGAGACGCAGTCTCAGGAATTCTATGACAGTGAGGATGAACTGGATGAGAGGGTAAATGACACACGCACACAGATACATACACACATTAACCACAGTCATTACTGACCTTACCTTTAAGTCACAATAGACGGTGGGAAGCTTGGACTTTTTCCTTTCAGTCGTCATTATCTATTTTGGGAAGTTTATGAATAAAATTAAATGAAGAAAGATGAGGCGGAGCTATGGAAATGAATGTGTTTGTTATTGTCTCCTAATTTCAGGTGAGCCCATTACCCAAAAGCCGATCTCCTCTGTCATCAAATGGAGGCGGTGGACCTTCCTTTGCCCACTGGAGTGTCAGTTCTTCCACTGCTAGTACAAGTAGCAGACCTTGTCAGGCTTACGAGAATATAGAGTTTCTATATAAAAATCCTCCAGTCAATAGTGCCCCCTCTGGAGCTTCAATGCCTCCACCACTGCCAGCTAAATCCATCCAAAGAGGTAAACTACGTTATATAGATTCTCTTGATTAAAAATAAATGAACTATCAATGAGTTATTTAAGCCAATGCTTGTTTTATTAATGTACATTGTTGCTCTTGTTTTTCTTTTTTTGACATCCACAGGCCGCTCAGACCCACAGATCTCAGTCACGCCACATGAAGCAAACCAAATTCCACGACGCTCCTCTAACCCATCCCATCACTCATCCAGTCCCCAGACGCAGGCACGACACAGTCCTCCCTCAGGAAATACAGACAACCAAGGCCATGATCGGAGACCCCCTAGGTCTCCAAATGGACAAGCAGGCCTGCTCAGGGCGCACAGGCAGACATGGGATGGCCATCCTGGTTTGAGTTCTGGTAGTGCCACATCAGGATTTTCTCAGAATCACATTGGGCCTGTCAGGTGGGGAAAATGGATGCAAATCTGGCTCCTGTTGTGTCCGAAACTGAAATTTTAATACTACACGTGTTAGCATAAATTGATGGTGTTACTTCTGGGTTATTTTCCAGTTCGGAGAAGACCACATCATACCGTCGCACGAGCAGTGGAGGAGGCAGCCAGGGAAAGTGTAGCGTTTTGTCTGCGACCTGTGTGGGTAGCCAGGAGGATCTATACTCCACCCCAGGAGGGAATAGTAAAGCCTTTACCCCAGCTACTGCTCCAGCCTCCGCCCCTTCATCCTCACCTGAATTAACCTGTATCCCACGACCTCGTAGGAATGCTATGGTACAAGCGACAAAAAAACCTTTTTGTATTATTTTTATCCTTTTGTTTAAGTTCTCCATGTCACACACACAAACAGTTCTACTCTGGGGTGAAAATCACTTGTATATGTATAAATTGTGTATAAATTTGCGTAATAAGCGTAGCTTACAGAAGCATACGTCTTTTCCAGGTTTCTAACAGCAGGCCACATCAGAAGCGCGTCAAGGCTTTGGTGGACTGCCGAGCTGTCAGTTCTGAGCAGCTCGCCTTTTTCAAAGATGAAATTATTGTGGTCACAGCCACTAATGACCCCCACTGGTGGGTAAGTGTAACTACAGATTCATCACCACCTATTTTTCACTTAGTAGCAGTTTTTACATGAAAGCCCAGCCATCAGTCTAAGGTAACCGTGTTCATTTACCCACTACTTTCTTTCTTTCAGTAGTTTACTCAGGAGTCAATCCAAATGTCATTACAATTTGGCATTTTTGTGGATTTGTGTGTCATTAACACATTTTTTTTTTTTAGCTCATAGTGTATTTATAAACTCAGAATAAAGACAGTAAAATAAATAACCAAAGTTTTAAAAAAAAGTTAAAATAAATTGACTGGTAATAGTAAATTGAGGAATTTGATTGACAGCTTTATGTTTTTCCTGACAGGCTGGTCACATTGAGGGGGATCCATCCAGGAACGGGACCTTTCCTGTCAACTATGTCCACAGACTTACAGACTGAAGAGGGAAGACAGAATTCTTCAAAATGGCAAAGCTCAACCATTTGACCCTTGGAAAGTTGATCATCACAAATTGAAATTTATCCAGTGATGGACTGTGTTATTTTTATTTTTTTTTATTTTTCTTGGCTACAACTGGAACTGACAACATTCCCACACGAGGATTTCTTTGCAAAGGGACATTTGAACACAGCAACTTTAGGATTTGAAACATTTAGTCATCCCTCGAAGGCAATAAAAAGAACTGAAAGCTTTCATGCTTCCCTTTCTAAAACCCTAAACAGCTATTAAAAGGAACATGTTGTGCATTTAATGTCTAATGTTCATTTAACCATCAATCATATATTTGTGTAGCAAATGCTGAAGTTGCCTATACTGATCTAGGACTTGTACATAGAGGCAATATTTACTTGTAGGGCAGAAACCCTGTAAGGCACTTTAAACTCTGAAGGAAACTTCAGAAAAGCTGGCGGAGCGATAAATGTATACGTAGCCAGCTACTGTATTGGAATGTAGCCCCCCCCCCCTCCCTTTTTTTTTCTTTTTTTCTTAACTGTTGAACTGTTTGGAATCGCAGTATACTGTGACTTGGATATGAGGTTCAAACCTGCTCAGTGTCTCAGTGCCGCCTGCCCAGGAACCTGCCAGCCAGTCTGCCTCCTGCAGGCATCCGGACACCCCAAGGAGAGATCAGAAACTTTAGCCCAGCCATGTTGACTCTCTGCATAGCTCTCTGGCGGCATGGAGAGTGGAGGCTCCAGTTTCTTTTGGCTCTAGGCACTATTCTCTGGAGAACCTGGAATAACGATGGTGTTAAGAAAAAAAAAAAAAGACTCTTCTGTACTACCAGGAAACAGCACTTTAAGAGGGCTTGTTAAGAATAGCACCCCACTGCAGTAATTTGTTCAGAGAACACATCTTTTTATAAACACACAGTGGCCTTCAGGATCCTTTAAGAAAGACGGAAGAGCCTTCACTGCCAGACGCAAATCTTCAAATCTAACGCATTTCACCGAATTTAACACACAACTTCTTGTACATACGTATCAGAAATGTCTATATATGTGTACTCATCCAGAGTATATAACACCTTTTATTCATTTTCACATCTTATGTATCATAAAGGGCGATATCATTACAGATAGTGTTAATTCATGTCTTGTCTAATTTGACGTCTTTTGTCTTCTGGTGTTTTGTTAGCTGTTAAATGACTGTGGATGGGAGCGGATGGACACAGTTGCATAATGTATTCATAAAGCATTCTTTCTCACTAAACTGAAAACTTGTCACACTTTCTACTGGCAAAGGAATCATGAGAGAAGCAGGTTATCAAAGATGACAGCAGCTTACTGCTTCTGTAAGTAGGAACTAGCAGATTAGCTAATTTTATTGGGTGTATTTGAAACATACACATTAAACTTGTTTAAGTCGTCTGATGTCGTTTATACTTTTAAATAAGGTCAGATTTTTTTGTACCCTGGCTGATTGAGTCTTTGTGCCAGATTCATAAGCCCAATTTGCTCTGGATGTGTTAAAGTGTGAGTGTGTGCGAATGTTAGATAGAAAATTCTTGGATATAAGACATGAGTTGTAAAAAGTGCTTTGAGTGCTCAAGTATAGTAGGGAAGTCCATTTGCTTCAGCACATTAATAAAAGTAAAGTTGGTGGGATGGTAACTCGAGACAGCAATCAGGGAGATTAAAATGCACTTTACTGTCTTATCTCCAGCTGCCTGTGGCTGCGACAGAGTATAATCCAGGCTCGACACAGCCAGATTATGAAATGTGTGATTTAAGAATACACTAATCCCCAAATAATCCATATTCATCGTTTAAGATCTTTAAATAGAGTCCAATATAACAACTGCAAAACTTTATCATGGTTTCTTGAAAGACCGCTACGTTCTAATCAACAGGTTAAAACCTTTTAAATCAAAGAAAAATTGAATAAATTTAATTAAAATTTGGACATTTGCTTTTCCACCTTCCTTTCTTTTTCTGACATTACCCTCCATTTCAATCTTAAATGCCCTCGTACAGCTAAATCTCTTGGTGGTATTCTCTGCAGTTCTGTGTTATTCCAGCTTCACTTACTCTCCATCCAGATGTTACTTATCCCTAACCCTCTGTCCCAGAGCCAGGATGACTAAATTCCAACCTGTCACTTACATAACACTTAACTAACAACCGTATACTATTCTGTTCTGCTGGCTGAGCAGCCCATACGCAAACCCATAACCGTCAGTCTTGGCTGACTGTACTAGTACACCCAAAGTATATAAATGCAATTTGTAAAATATTACTTTCTAAGAACCTTTAAATAATAAATATCCATTCACTAACAGGCTTATCTATTTTATCATTATATACACAAAGACGCCATGTACACATATAATTTAATATACTACACACACTGAATTATTATAGGCATCTTTAAAATGTAGAGTTTACACAAATCTCAAGATTTATGATTCCAAAGCAATGTTTTTGTAAATATGATAGGTTTGAATATACGTTTGCAAACTCTTAAAATAAATAAAATGTAATGGAGGTTATTCTAACTTCCTAATACTTGATATAGGGAAATCTGACTCTGTAAAACCCATACTCATGTTAATGCTTCTTATTAAGTAAGCAGCTGTACAATCACTGGCTTAAAGTGATATAAGACATACTCGCTTGCAATAATGAGCACTTAGAAGTGGGATATATTTTAGTAATTATGCAATTTCCCTGAACACAGGGTTATCAAGCTTCCACTTAACAGTATAATGAGCTGAGAAAGGACTCTAATGGACAAGCAAATGGCTAAATGACACACTCACTGGTAAGACATGCTAAATGTATTTGCTGGATGATGCTTTTACAGTTTGTTCTTTACTTGCCTGCAGCAGTTACGTCAAAAAAGCAGTTTTCTGCTGACCTGGGCCTACACTGCTGTGAGCTACTGCAAGCTGCTGCTGCAAGGTGACCCTAATAGTCCTTAAACCTCCCACGCAACTAGAACCCAGATTAAATTTAGAGATCTGAAATTTGAGCGCTTTATATTCGCAGGTTCTGGGGAAGGACGGGGAAAAAAAGCAGTTTGCTGCATTTGAGTCATTAAGTCTATTTATTCTAATAATTCAGGCTTACAAAAAACCCTATAATGCTTAAAATGAAATTACACTAGTTTTGTACAATGTGGCTCTGTGCCTCAAGTTTGTAACAGTGTCAAGAAAGGAAAAAGAAGTAGTAGCAAATTCAAGCAAAATAAGAAAACGGGGCAGAACATTCAGTATTTCACTTTGCAGCAAAAACCACAAGCCTGTTTTTCAAAAGTACATCAGTTACATCAAGGTTCAGGAGATAATTAACTTCTATTTCAGCTTAATCTTTAAAATCGGATTTAACATTCATACTATAGTTAAATATACAGCTCTCAATCAGTAAAAAATATCATACTGTGAATATTCGACACCTGATTTACCGAAGATCAAAAGCTTACAACATAAATATATCTATGTATATATATCATACCACGTCACACAATACTAAACACAAAATATTAAAAACGTTCTAAGGATAAATAGCAATCAGAAAGGTAGTTATGGATCTGTGGTCGGCCAGTGTCTGCGTCAGTAAAGGGCTATAAAGAGATGCAAATGTGGTTACAGTTTCTACGTCTTCAAAAAGAGTTAAAATCACTCGTATCAAAAGTTTATCACCTTGAAAGTAATTCCAGCAGTACGGAATGAATATGATTTGTTTTGTTTTTTGCAAACCACAGGTCCAAACAAGATGCATGTAATTATATCATATGATCAGCTTTTTGGAAAAAAAGAAGAAAAAAAAAACAAACAGCAAAAAAATTATAGCAATAAACATTACATTCATTCTGCAAGTGGGCCCAGAGATCTTTGGGAAACGTAGTTGTTGTTTTTTTTCATTCATAGAAAACACAAAAGGTGCCGTCCCACAGCAGTGCATGACCACTGTGGGGTTTTTCCTGTTCAGACAAAGATGCCGGGATGATGTCTATGATGGCCATGAAATAACCGGTTCATATATCATCAACATCAGTATAGGAACTGCCAATGCACACATACTGGATAAGGCATGTTGAAAGCAATCTACAGTATAGGCCAGCTGGATAACTCTAGCTATATACATAGGACCATGAATACATGTTTAAGGCCTATGAGACCGTTTTGTTCTGCAAAGCATTTTGCTATCAACTAGCAGAGCTGAATATCGTTTTGGTATATGTGCACAAGCAAGCAGTAGATAAATATCTTGGCCATGTGGAATGCTTAAATACAGTTAGTCAACATTCAATGATAAGGTCATCATGTCTGTCGGTTGCTCAGCGGTAACACTAAAGATCCCGTTTCCTTTGCTTGAAGGGGTACTCCAGTGATTCTGTAAGGTTTGGGAACAAAGCCGAGGAACTTCCTCACCACATAAAGACCTCTTTGTCTTCTAAATGCACACGCCTTGACCTCAGATTTCTGAAAAACCCTTCCATTTTGCATCAGTTTTCACAGTCCGAGTGGTTTTCTATTTACAAGCGAACTGAACTTTATGTGTAAAATTTATGCAGTACCCCCTTTATATTGTGCTGACAAGAAACTTAGACAAACAGACCATTTAAGCCCTTAAAATCAAAGTTAGAAAACACCCCAAACTATTTCTCTCACTGCTTTCAACCCTATAAAATTGAAGCTCATGCTTTACTCGTCACATTTACTTTAACATGCATCGTGTTTTTTCTTACATTGATTGCATGATTCTGAAACTGAAAACTATACTAGTTTCTTTTGAAATTCCTTAGTTTACAGAGTCACAGACTCGGTGATGCATCGTCTTTGAAATACCTAAGCTCACGGGATTTTGCAGAAACCTACAGAAATTACACCGTCACATGACGAGCCTGTTTTGTAAACAGCCCTGCTCCTTTGTTCTTCGGTGAGGTCGTCTATAATAGGAGAGCAAACAAAGCACCATCAGGGATTGAGAAACCCCTTTTTGATTCTTTTGGAAAGTAGCACACGTAGATGGATACCAGCACAAACTCACCGCTCTATACATGCTTTTTTTCAACATATGCTGCACTGAAATTGAGTCCTTGCTTATTTGCTATAACCTTCACATGCCAGAAATAGATGTCCCTGGTGTACTGGCTGTGAATTCTGGGCACTCAAACCTAGCTGAGGCAAGGGATTGGTGGATCAGATGAATACAAGAGATACTTTGTCATTGCTAATCCAAAGACAAAAGAAATGGATGGAATGAAATGAAGAACTAGGGCAAAAAATGAGAGCAATCTATATGTAAAAATTAGGTCACCTTCTGCATATGGGACAATGCTTTGCAATGCATTAAGGATTACAATGTAATTACAAGTTGATCTCTTAGTATAACAAAAACTGCTTATCTAACATAAGAGTGTAATCACAGGGAGAGCTGCTGCAACTCTTACAATCACATGCAGCACCAAGACACGACCAGGAAATGGTGATGCTCTAGTTTTCTAAATGATGCGAGCATGTCTGTAGCCCCAAATAATCAGATAAACAGCATTAGCAACAAGCTTTTATCAATAGTATTTCCTCCTACGCAGGCAGTTCTAGTAGATTTTTAAATAAGTACGTAGAATTATTAGCTTCTAAATCCTTCAGGGGATCTAAAGCCAAATCATAGTGTTGTAGTTACAGCTCTCTGCTGGATACATTCTCTATGTTTGCGCAAGAGGATTTGGGATAGAGAGATGACTGGTTGCTAGGTGACTGGATAAAAAGAGGCCACAGGTGGAACTCTTCCAGCCTGAATTTCTTTCCTGTTGTCTTTCCTTGTTTATGTTGCCAGAAGCAGATGCTGTGGTAGTGGACGAGTGGTCTCAGAGAAGCCAAGGCACATTTTCCTTGTAGGTAAAAGCTGTCCAAGTTCTAAAATTTGTTCCTTTTCTATTTTTCTGACTCTTACATCCCCTATTTCTGCATTCTTGCTTTTACATAACACTGCAGCAATCTTTAGCTTGCTCTCTCTTTCACTGCCCTTCACTCTGCTCGCAAACAAGGCCGAAAAGGCAAATGCTTTTATCCTTTCTTCGTCTTTTTTTTTCTTAAATCAATTCACAGAGTTGTTTCTTTTCCATTTTGTGAAAGAGTTAATATTACATAATTCCCATAGCTGTGTAACTTTAGCCATATACACTGAAGCTCTCGTTACCTCACGGGCCAGTCTGAACCTCGAACATCACCTGAAATATGACTCATCCATGCACCACAGATAGATTCTGTGCAACTCCAGCCCCACAACAAACTACAAGCAGCAAACTATGTGCAAAAAATAAATAAATAAATGAAGAATTGATGACATACTGTACACATTGCACTGGTACTGGCTTGATTGGTTTCCTAGCCAGAAAATTTCCTCAGTAATACACTGAAAGGAAAGCTCGTTACTAGCAACTGTGAGTATTGTAGGCACTCTAAAGCCCCCCGAGGACCAGCCTCGAGAAACAAGAAAGAAAAGGTGGAAACTAGAGAGCAGCTGTGTCAATGAGTGATAGCTAAAGAATGGAAGTCTGTCTTCCTAGTTATTTAAAGCACATTTCTAAAGTTATGGATGAAATGTCAGCTTATATCAACCTATTTTAACTTCATAGACCAGGGGAGGCACGTGCGAAGTCCAAGCATGGAGGAAAAGACGATGGTAGGCCGATGCTTCTTGAACTTCAGGCCTTTCTTGAGCCGTTGGCTGTTCTCCGCCACGTACAGCTCCCCCTGCTGGGCTGAACTTGATATCCGCGACACCAGTTCCCCGTGAAGCACCACCTCCTGCTCGGAGCGCACAAACACCTCCCTGAGCTCTTCCAGTCGCTTTTCCATCTCTCTGATGACACGTTGGCGCTCCTCTACCTCCAGGAGGCGCCGCCGAGCTGCCTCGAACTCCATGCTGGAGCTGGGGGTGACAAGTTTGGAGGAGGGGGCCGTGGCAGAGGTGGATGGGGGTTCTGAACCTGCTAGCAGAGCCCCTGTCACCCTCCGGAAGTCTCCCATGGAAATGGAGCGCCTAGTGGCTGGAGATGCCAGAGCCATGAGAGCTGAGGCAGATCCAGAAGGTGGCATGGCTAACGGAGGAAGAGGGGGAGAAGATGATGATGATGACGATGGAGAATCCGGTGGCTGGAGATCAGGCTCCGAATCGGGACTTTTAATGGCTTCTGTCATGTCCTCAGTTGTGTCTTCATTGTGGGTTTCTGTGTTCTTTTGTCGTCTCTTCATAGCCAGTTTTTCACTCTTCCTGTGCTGTTGCTGCTGTCCTTGTTGTCACTGTTGATGTTTTCCCTCAGTTTTCCTGTGCCAGATGAACGAGCAGCCGAGCAGCGAGTGCAGAGGTGTGCTGTGATGCAGCTTGGGAACAGCTCCATTCATTAATAAGAGATCTGAGCCAGGCTTGTGCCGTCTCTGCGTCTGAGTGGTTGTGCTGGAGAGGGATGCCTCCTGGCATTTCATTGGCTGCTGAACTCATGAGCATGTCAGCTGATGATTGGGCAGCCTCCCGCTCTACTGCTGATGCTGGCAGGCTGTTTCGTCCCTGCTTGACTATTTTGCTTCGTCGTCATCATCATCATCATCATCATCATCTGGAGCACAGCTTTGATCAGCCCTGCTCACTCAAGCGAGAGATGCAGTAGTGTCAGGTCGCTCTTTTTTTCCTCCCCTGTACCCTTTCACTTGCTTTCCATTCTTCCAGCTTCTCTGCTGCCATCCCTCTTCCAAGCTGGTCTCTCCATTTTCCTTTTTTCTCTTTCTTGCTCGGATGGTTACCCCTAGCAACACCGCTTTGACATAAAATGGCAAAAACAGGAGGGAGGGGGTTATGTTTCAGTTTCTCCCTTCCTTTATCGCCTGCTGTTCAGCATCACTCCTCCCTCACACCCTTACTCTTGTTTGACTCAATGTGAATGTGCAGTCTTCCAGCAAATTGCATAACTTTGTCTGTTAAATTGCTACACCTTCATGTCCATAAAACATGAATCTGAGAACTAACACTTTTGTGGATTTCACCATTTATAGATCCCCTTCAAAGATTTAATGTAGTAATTGACAGAAATCACACTGAAGCATAGTACTATGATACAGTATTGAAAATTATTTTCTCCCTTTATGATTTCTTAGTTTTTTGCAAATTTGTTGCACTTAGACATTTCAGATTATCAAACACATTTTAACATTATACAAAGATAACTCTAGTAAGCCTCATTTTTTAGAAAGCTGAGTTCAATTTGAGTAGCCGCACCCAGGCCTGATTATTGCAAGAAATGTTGAACCAAGAAATCATTGCAAAGTCATTAACATCCATCAGTCTAAAAAGGATTACAAAGCCAGGCTTTGGAGCTCCTGTGAACCATAATGAGAGCCATTATCCACAAATGGAAAAAACAAAATTATTCCATGACCATCAACAAGATCCAACAGCATCATCCAGGATGATGACTAAATTGCCTCAGTTAAGTTTAAAGTTCATGATTCGACCATAAGAAAGAGACTGGCAAACACTATTGCCATCATAGATGGTGTGATGGTCATCAGTTTCTGCCCTGAAGTTCAAGTACACTTAAATCTTTACATCTGATTGCGATGATTTGGCATGACCATAATCAGGCTTTTTCTTTTTTATCAGTCATTAAACGGTCTGTAGTCCGGTTTTACTTCTGCTTGATCTCAGCTTGATACCTTAGGTCACCAAATTTGAATCAGCCTTTTGAAAAACAGTGTTGAGATCAGCAATGTGGCGCTGGATTAAATTATTTCCTATCTTTCAAGGGCATTTTCTGTAAGAAAGTTCTTCTCATGCTCCTCAGATGAGCAAATTCTGTAATCCACTCCCCTCACCTCCCAGCTGTTCACAGTAGATGGCTGCCCCATTTAGTGCCTGGTTCTGCTGGAGGTTTCTTCATGTCGCCAAATGCTTGCTCCTAGGGGGTTGTCTGAATGTTGGGATTTTCTCTGTTTTATTGTGGGATCTGTACCTTACAATATAAAGCACCCGGAGGTGACTGTTTGAGATTTGCCATTATATAAATAAACATCCAACACAGCTGATTTAAATGCCTAAATATCTAGAAGTTCTCCAGAGGCCTGGTAATGAACTAATCATTTGATTCAGGTGTGTTGACCCAGGGTGAGATCTAAAACCTGCAGGACACCGGCCCTTGAGGCCTGGAGGTAGACACCATGTCCTAGAGCATTTAAAAGTAGAATGGGAGAGAGACTTCGGTTTTCAGGCCCCTCTTATATGAAACCAGCTTCCAGTTTGGATTTGGGAGACAGACACAATATCTACTTTTAAGATTAAGCTTAAAATGTTCTTTTTTGCTAAAGCATAGTTAGGTTCACCTGATCCAGCCCTGAACCCGCCTTGATGTTGCAATAATAATACTAATACTAATACTAATACTAATACTACTACTACTACTACTACTAATAATAATAAACAATTAGACAAATTCTTAGAAAAATATCATTTACTCTCTGACAGTCAATATGGATTCAGATCAAAAAGATCAACATCACTGGCATTAATCGAATCGATAGAGGAAATTACAAATGCTATAGAGCAGAAACGGTATGCAGCTGGACTATTTCTAGATCTCAAGAAAGCATTTGACACAATCAATCATGACATATTATTTAATAAACTGGAACGGTATGGGATAAGGGGGGCTGTACTACACTGGGTGAAAAATTATTTAAGTGACAGGAAACAATTTGTGAAGCTGGGTGCCTATTCCTCATCATGCTTGGACATTGCTTGTGGTGTTCCACAAGGCTCTGTACTGGGTCCAAAATTATTTATTATTTATATAAATGATATTTGTAAGGCATCTGATATATTAAAATTAGTATTATTTGCAGACGACACAAATATTTTTTGTTCTGGGGGGAATCTAAAAGAGCTGGTGGATACAATTACGTCAGAAATGTGCAAAATTAAAAAATGGTTTGACAGGAATAAACTATCGCTAAATCTAAGTAAAACTAAAATAGTCTTATTTGGGAATTCCCTTAGAAATGCACAAGTG
>VUQR01003269.1:7049-23126 GCA_015108515.1 Hemichromis elongatus
TATATATATTGGTCTAATTCAAAATTCATTTTTGTCTTTTAAAACTGCCTATATCTCAGACAGCCAGCATGGGAACGAAGGAAAGCATCAGTTTAGACAGATTTTTGAGCTTTGAGCCCCAGTATGTTGGTTCAACATGGTCCATTCAATTACTTCACCATTCTCCTCGGCATAAGGCATGACAGAAATTGGAATTATTGACAAGGGAGAACAGTATCACGGCACCAGCTGGGAAAACCTGCAGTCATAGCCGGGTTATCACTGGCCTTAAAACCTAATGATGTCAACAAACCCACTGCTAATCTCAAACATGCTCCAGTAACGAAGACAGAGTTCTCCTAAAGCAGTTGTGCTTGATTTGGCGTTAACTCTGCTAATGTTATGTTATTTCTTTTTGTTGTTTTACTGTTTCTCATTTAGAACATCACAGCTCAGTTCACTACCATCTAAATCAGTGTTTGCAGCATCTGCGGTTTTACCAAATATTAAAAACACACAACACAACTAAATAGCTGCCTTTTACAGATTTCTTTCATTTCTTTTTTATTACAATGCTGTGCTGTGTAATTTCTTTCTGCATTGCACACTGCAGCACCCAGCAGGAATGTGATTTTAATCTATTGGAATAGTTATTGAACTCTTCTGCTTGAACCTCACTCCATTTAATCATTTATCTATTTAAAGACATTAAAGTTAAATGGCTTCGGATTAGCTGAGCAGCAGAATGTGTTTTATGTGTGTACATACAGAGTGTGTATGTGCACACCGAGGCTGGAGAAAGCATTAAAGCTCCCTATTTAGACTGCTGCACAACCAGCACAGCAGAAAAAAAAAAAGAAAGAAAAAAGCAACAGTGTCTGTGCTTATTGATCTGGATGTGATTTAATGCTTGGCATACAACTACGATCTTTAACAGGACGCAGCGAGAACAATGCACTATAATTAAGTTCAATTTCACAAACAGATATACTGTCAGTATAGCGTGACCATTTTTTTTTCAGACACGCGCCAGTGTTATTGTGTCATTTGTAGAAATGCATTCACTGCCACTTGAAAAATTACGCAATTAGTTTCAGTCCACTTAAGCATGAACTCAGATTGAGTGAAATTCTTGCAAAACATGTACACGCCCAAAGTGTTGGTCTATCACCAGCTGATGGGCACAAAGGGCAGCTTGTTGTACAAATCTTAATTCTTCATGTTGTTGAACGGGGTAAGGGATCCTGCAGAGATTACTGGTGTGCTGGGTTCGGTGCCCTCGTTAGGGATGGTAAAGGTTATCAATATTTTCTTGAGCCCTCCTCTTAGCTCTTTAAAGAAAACATGGCACACTAAAGTAAAGCATAACAAAATAATAAAGAAGCATTAAATTGGTTACATTTAAACCTCAGTGACTTAATGGGACTTCTAAAATGAGCCAATATATAAGCTCTAATAAAAATCTGACAGAGACAGAACACCGTTTCCATTTCATGTATAAAAAAGCTGCTAATGTGAGTCATTATACGAGGTATCTTTCTGATGTGACTACTGACTAAACCACAAACAGTAGTTGTTGCACCAGAAAGTGCTTGATACTCCCTAACACGTGTACATTTCTCTGCAGGAATAAGCAGCCATGTGAAGTTCCCCTCCTCTCCATGTTAGTCAATGATGATGTTATATATAGGTCAGCTTGCAAGGGCGCCCTTCAAGAAGCTTGATGCTCTTTATTATGACTCAGCTATTCCGTTTGCTTCTCATCAAACATCATCACTGCACTGCTCTGTTCCTCTGTTAACTGGCTATCATCGCACAAAAATTGCAATATTTATTTGTTTCTGCTCGCCTCATTTTGATGAAAGTTCCCAAAACAAATAATGTTCCTTTCAGTGAACATTTTGAGCTGGTGGGGGAATTCAAGGAGTTTATTAGTGTGTTAGTAAGTAGTTGGTGTGCTGCTGGGTTTTTTTTTTTAACTTTTAATGTTTCTTTTTTTAGCTCTCATACCATTTTCTCGAGAGGCTTTGCCTTTTGCCCACGTTTTCTTTATAAATAAGAATATATTTTTAAAGACTTTCCTGATTAAGTAAAGAGAGGAAACTGCAGTGTAAGCATCACAAAAAAACAAAACAAAAAACATTTACAATCAAGAAGATGCTTTCAGTTTATCCCTAGCTGGCTTTCAGTAAGCTGGTCTGAAGTTACAACTCATGCTGGTGTGAGTCTGCAGTCCGTACAGCTGTATACTGATTTTCTGGCTTTACAGAGGATTACAGTTCCTTCCCCATTTCCCAGAGAGTTCCCCAGCAAACATCTGACAGCATTTCAATAAGGGCAAGTATTTAGGTGAGCTTTCTGGCCATCACTGCACTGCATCTTCAGTACACCTTGGGCATGTTTCCTGCTTTCCACTGGAGTAAATGAGCTCTGCTCAGGAAGTACAGCGCTTGCTGTCTGATGCACGACCTCTTCAGCAATATTCAATTGAGTGTAAATGTCAGCAACCCTTTACCAGAACTTCCCACTGAGTTTAAGTAAAACTGACATTTATGAAGTGATGACCATATGGTGGATGAAATTAATAGCACAGTGTTTTTTTCTAACATTGCTTTCAAAGTCTAACAAGGACGTTATGATAACACTTGAATCTCTGCTAGTTAGTTTAATTCAAATCAATTAAAGTTTATTTATATAGTGTAAAATCATAACAACAGTCACCTCGAGTTGCTTTATAATGTAAAGACCCTACAATAACACAGGAAAAACCCTAAAAACATGGAGATGTCTATGAGCAAGCACTTAGTGACAGTGGGAAGGAAAAACTCCCTTTCAACAGGAAGAAACCTCCAGAAGAACCAGGCTCATGGAGGGGCGGCCGTCTGCCACGACCACTTGGGGTTGATGGAAGGAAGATGGGAGAAAAGGCACACTGTTAGAGAGAGTCAGACTGACTCAAAGTTTCAGAAAATTCAGACATCAGAGCTGTTTTCAGTCACTGCATGTTGGTTGTGAAACAGACGAAACTATCTGCTGTGTTATAGAAATCGCACCACACATATCATAGAACGCCGCCGTTTAACCTGTGTCAATACCAGTCTATTAGTTTCAGGACTTAACCTTGTTTTATATATAGCTGTTGCGTGTTATAACCCATCGAATTATGCTCACAAGTCGTTGGCCTGAGGGAGTGAAGTGGCCTAAATACGGGCATATCCAGTGTTATAAGTAGCACTGTTAACAGAGAGCACAAAGCCACAATTGGACACATCAGACAAGCGCATTCATGAAGTCATCAAACGGGCCAGTTACTGGGTCATTATTTCAACTTCAGTCTGAGTAACTGTCAAATGGATCCAGAGATATACTGAAAAATGTATCTCTCACTCACTTTCGCATTCTACAATCTGTTTATTCAAATGGATTTTACATCATTTCTAAAGCATTTATTACATATAGAGCCAAGTTTTCTCGTCACTTGTTTTGTTTAATGGTTTTGAAGAATTGAAAACTTCACTTGATTATAGTGACAGTCTGCGGTTTAGCATCATTACTCAGAGCTGAAACCTGTGAAATTGGATGTGAAACTTGCAGCCACGTGCACGACTGCATGTCACGTTTAAGATGACATTAGAGGAAACGCCTGCTGGGAGAAATACGCAGCAGCAGAAGCACTTTGATATATACACGACCTCATTTTCCTTGCAGATAACATAAATGAGGGCTGGCACTGGATAATTAAAAAGGAGAACTCCAGATGTAAACAGCATCTTCAGAATCAAACGGCACGCTGTGCATCTACTGCTATCATTTATCCTTGGTCAAGGATCAAGAGGAAGCAGTTTCCATGTAATGGCGTGTCACTCTCCTGGATGGTTAGAAGTGAACATTTAGCCAGCATCACAGCGCACATAAAAAGAAAGACTAGGAGGAATACTGTGCATGCGTTAACTTACATTAATAATACAGGCAACAAAATTAAAACCCTGACCACCGTGGAGCATCCCTGCTGAGCACAGTGGCTTCCTGGGAGTTTCATGTGTAACTAAACAATAAAAGTAATACCTCTGAATTCCTGATATGAAATGATGATCTTGTACTTGTGCATTATGGCACCCAAGGTCAGGACTGCAATAAGTTGTCTGAAAGCTCCCAAGAAAGTAAGGAGATAAAAAGGGATTGCTCAGTGCTATAAAACTCACAATAAAACCTTTCATGTTTCTTTTCCATAACATTTCCTGTAAAATGCTGGGATTTATGGCTTGACTTAGAGTTTCAGTAAATGCTCTGCGCCTCCCAAAACGGCACACCTTATAACGTTGTCTGTCATGTCGTGTTTTCTCCAGAACCTCAACCCACAATTCTACTTGTAATAGCACTCAGTTTAATCTAAAAGGATCATAAGTAGGGTGGCATAAGCAAAGACTGACATTGTCACCTACAAACTCTTTTCCTTTAAGGCTGATTTCACGTCTTGCTCAAGTGTATTGAGTCGAAAAACTAGACTATAACTTAATTTAAGTCAGAATAAAGCAATAAAGTAGAATAAAGCAATGGTTGTTCATGCAGTACAGTTAGAGTACAGTTAAAGCAACATAACATTTACTTTGAGCTGTTCCTAAACAAAGAAAAGGAGTTTACAGCTACTGGAACAGCTTTATGAAGTTTTACATAGGCATAGCAGCACTTCAGGCTACATGCTAACAAAAGGCTAGCAAAGAAGACAAACTACAAGTAAAGGTAATGAGAAAGTAAGTAAGCAACACTTTTCTAGATTAGAATCACTAAGTGCTTCACAACAATTTTCAACAAATAAAAAAAATTACAAATATTAAACCAGAACAATAACACAAAGATAACACTAGTTAGAAGCTAACCTATATAAACAAGTCTTGAGTTTTTAAAGTTTCAAAGTCTGCATATCTCAAATATAAGGGTTGTGCATTCCTTAGTTTAGAAGCCACAACATCAAATGCACACTCTCCTTAGGTTTTTATTCTCAAGTAAGTAGGCATTTTACCATGCAGAAAAAAACTTTTTGAGCTATTTTTGTAAAACAAAAGTAAGTACTACAATCCATTGTAATGCTAAGAGAAAGCACCAATGTTGAGATATTTCAGACTGGACCAACAAAAGAAGGACACACCTCATGGATTTACTGGTTAGGGATTGATTGATTTGTCATCAATTACTTATTCCATCAGCATCTATGTAATCCTGCAGCAAACAGCTGAATTAGTGAAAGGAACACATTTTGGCCCAATCCTTAAAAGTATTCGCACATCATCCATAAAATGCTGCACACACAGTGTTAATCACAGTGTTTATGGACCTAATGAAGAAACTAAAGTGCATATATGCCACCTGGCAAATTTACTGCATAGATAATTACCGAATGTGCACACTTCTGCTCGGTCATATAGTGATAAGTTAAATCAAGCAAATGATGCATATATAAGTAGCACAAGTATTTTAATCACATGGATTTAACTTGGCTGCAGTGTTCATATTCAAATGTTGAAACTGTTAAAAATATAAACCGTCAAAGAATATTTAAACTAATCATACATTTTGTTGGAGACAGTGTCAGGAGGTTTAAACAGTGCAATATATGCCTAAGTAAGGAGAATTTTCTGGGAGCCTAGTTGCAGAATTTCAATCAAACTGAAGATGATTTAAAGATGACTGCAATATGCAAGCATAAAGTGCATCATAGCAATCTTAACAGGATGTGACAAAGGCATAAGCAAGAATGACAAAATCTTTACCTAAATAACCTGGCAAAAGACCTGATGTGACTTTCCCTGAAAAAAGAGGACAATTTAAGAGATATAGCAGATGACAAACAAAAGAGAGGCGCACCACACAGATACATTTGCTACAGTCACATTTCATGATGTTGGAAATTTGTAAATGAAAATTGAGCATGACTCAGTAATTTTGTATACATTTTCAATAAAATTGCTAGTGTAAATTATTCATTTTAGAAAATGACTCAGTCTGTGTGCTGAGTATATAGCTGGGGAGGTGGGGGGGTATCCAGTTTAAGTTTTGGCTGCAAAGACCTGCACTGCTGGAATGTCATGTACAATATTGTAATAGTGAAGAGGGAAGCTGTGGATTCACTCCAGCCCTCTGTCAGGTGCAGATGTTCAGTGTTGGACATGCTCTTCCATTCAAATGTTGTAACTAGGGCAACAAGTATTTTCTCTACTGTTCTATTTTTACTAGTCTTTTTCAATTCTTTCAATAAAATCTCAAAAAACGGGCCTAAAGAAAAAAAAAAGGCAATCATTTATCATCAAAACCGTTTGAGGTCTGTCAGCTTATTGGTTCATTTGTTCCAAACTGTTGACGCAGCAATCAGTCTAACACAGGTTGGCAAATTCAAAAATCATAGTTACTTCACACCTGGCTCCCATTATACCATAAAATGCCTAACTGCTCTTTAACCAGGATCACTGTAAAACTACAACAGCTGCTCAGATTTGACTGAAAACATCTCAGCAATATAGGATATTTTGGAAAGACATGATCTCAAAATGATGCCTCTTAGGTTAGTTTGAGTTTATATTCCACCTTATATACCCTCATACTTTTTTTTTCTTATCAGCTCCTGCATTTGCATATTTGTTGAGAGACAGGACGCCCACAGCAACGTTTTTATGCAGAGGAATGAATCACAGTGCTCTGCAATCATGAGACACATTTCTTAAAGTCCAGAACTTAAAGCTATTTCTTGTTTGCGGATGGTGGAATTGCTTTAATGCTTCTTTTTGTCTCAACATAATGAAAAATTATAATAATATGGACCCAAAAAGGAGTGCATTTCACTAGTCCGTTTGTCCATTGCTTTATAGAGTACGTTATTAAACTGTCACATGGCTGTTTTCTCGGACAAAGTGCCGCTGGAAGAAAAAAAAATAACAACTGAATCAAAATGATATTTTATGGAACAGATTGCTCGCAAAAGAAGAAACTGATGAAATAAAAGTCTTAAAATCTGGTAATTAGGAGGCCTTATTTGAACAACATGCTGGTAACCAGAGGGAGTTAAGGTGCAGCCGCACAGATGAATATTAATGGAAATTTGATTAAACATTCCCACATCTTTAACTGAATACCCCACAGGCAAAGCGCTTACAGAACAAAACAAATTAGCTTGGCAATTTTAATTATCGATGTTCTGTTTTCTCACACATCCCTTGTCTCTTTTTTTTTGCCATGGAGATCCCAGCAACAGATGTTCTGATGTAGTTAATGTTTAAAAGGACAGAGATAACATTTGACTTTCTGTCCTTTGGCTGCTATTTCTACTGATGTTCTATATAGTTTATATTATTTCTAAAGCTGTGGAGTGGATATTAGTCCACACACACACACACACATTGTGAGGCAGAAAATTTGACCAGTTAAGTAAATCAATAAATTAGACATCTCAGAAAAGAAAATGTGAGTATGTGTGGAAAGTGCTGCTGTTTTTCTGTGCTCCTTATGTGAGTCCTGCCAGTGGACGCTGTTCACAGACTAAACTGATTCAATCTTTTTCAGCAGAGAGCCATTCTTTGTATTTTTATCATTGTGAAATGTTGGCAGTAACAACTACTTTCAAAGAAACGGGGGAAAGTGATGGATTTTGAAATGCATTTTAGAAACGCATTAAGGCTTTTTTCTGTGAATATGATACGAAGCATATCTAAGGCTAAAATCAAAAGGCTAAACAAGAGACAGCTGTTGTTAAGTCGGGGAGATGTTACGATAATGGTGACGGATGAATTGGGGACAAACTCGCTCCACAAGTAAAAGAAGAGCTTTTATTTAAACAGAGGGATTAACTCTTTCTTCAGTTTCTCTATTCAAGTGAATCTGTGATCTTTTAAAACAGCTATTATTTCTAGAGTTTCAACTCAGCTCAGTTGATATCTTTTTTTATTTATCAGGCCTGGGATGAACTTTGGGAGCTAACTGTATAGTTGGCATGCAGGTGTTACTCCTGACATATGCTTATTTAATAGCTTAGTTTGCACTCAGAGTGAAGTGCTACGACACTCCTTTCAAATGGTTTTAAAGGAAAACAGGTAAAACACCCACAGGCTGAGAGCACTTTGTTAAACACTTAATAATAACAAAAGGTGAAAAGTGTCCCTTTCATTTGTTCACTTCATTCCTGCATTGAGTAAACAGCTTTGCAGCCTCACTGTGTGCACCAAATTGCACTGATCACTCCAAAGGGGAACTGCAATTACAGCTCCAAACAAGGTGACTGATTGGCACAGGTGGTGACTTATCATGCGCGGATAATGCCGTGTTTACCATTTGTTTTAAAAAGCAACTGCAGAAAAAAAAAAAGTGGCTTCAAGGAGGTTTTAAATTTGATCTGAAATGATAAGAGATCACAGATTACTCAGCTGCAGAGCTGAAAATAAAGTCTCACAAGCTAATAATGACTGAATAATGTGTCATTATTTTGCAGAGCTTTTCTACTCAGACTTGTATGAAATGGTAAATGCTCTCTGTCAGAACCCTGACTGCAAGAATATTCTCACTATATCATAGATTTTAGTGCGTGCTTAAAGGTCTGTAGCTCCGCCTACAGCAAAAAAGTTACTAATGCAAAAAAATAACAACAGTCTGCTTCACTTAAATCACTGCAGGAAAGTGGCATAAAGTGATGCAGTAATGAGAAAATTGGAGGGTTCGGTCCACTGCAACCCCCACCAAACAGTGCCCCACATTGCCTGCATCACTCCTCCTCCATGTCTGTGGTTCTACCTTGCAGCCTGGCCTTCCGCAGCAGTGCACAACCATCAGCTAGGCTCATGCGGCATGCAGTTCTGGTAGGCGACACCCCTGACTTACTAAATCACGTCAGCCTCAGACACTGCTTCCAGTTTGCTCTGCTCTCTGGCCTGCAAGAACTTTTCAAAGATCAGGCGAGCAGATTAACCAAGGCCTCGTGTTAGTCATGTTTGTTTGTCACCATTTAATACAAACTGTTTTCTTCACTGGAAGAATAAAGACGAGATTTGTTTTGTAGTTTCTAATGCTTTAAAGGTATTAAACAAGAAATGCTGGTATATTCTGACGAATAATATATTTAAGAAAGGGCTACGATGTCCTTGAGAGAATATGCTATGGAAAAAATTTTTTGTGGGTTATTCCAGTCACTGACTGTAGCAAACTTGAATGAGGACTGTCCCCGAGAGGACGCCACTTCAGAGACACTTGGCAAACTGTAACAGACTTTGCAACTGCAGGTTTTCACAACATTTAAGACATGCAAAGTTTGGCTATGGTTAGCTGAAAGAAAACCTGAATAGCTGACAGCAACAGAGTAAGGCAATAAGCTACACACAGTGCCCTATATTAGAGCCCTAAATATCAACAGCAGTGGGACTTGAGCATGTTGTCTGGACCCTACATGTGCAAACATCTGCATCTTTTTCCAGTCGCAAGTTAGCCCTCACTTTCTTTGGGTTAGGTATAAATATTTAATACAGTGCTTAGCAATAATACCGACCATAAATCATTTATTGACAAAAAAACATTACCATTACGGTGAAAAGGCAAAACTGTACAAGCAATGGAAACAACACTCCACTTGAGAAAAACAGCTAGTGGACTGAGCATTGACGCAGACTCTTAATGACAGGCAAGGCCAATGACAGCAGATGCTCTGATTTGACACAGTGCACTCTGACAGCACAGTATCAGCCTCAGAAGCAAATGCAGGATTTCTCATACACAAGCACACAGCAACACTTTCCCATGTCAGTGAAGCTGATTTTAGGGAAGAAAAAAAATGTTTTCATGTCAGTTGATATTACTGCAAACATGAACATTCTTTGTTTATGCTTCTTATTCAATTGTTATTATCCAGTTTATTTCATTTTTGTTTGTATTGCAGTGGTTTTCTAATTTATTAGCCACCCACTAGGTTGTTTAGTTGCACCCCTGTCTATAATTACATATTCAGCCAGGCTGTTAATAGTAAAATCATTTTATTTCCAGGCTTAAAGGAAAAAGCAACAATATTGCAATATTTATCCTAAATGTTTTAACACAGATACTTTATGTTGTTTGAAATTGGTTGAGAAACAGCATTAAATTATTCTGGAAATATTTATTATTGATAATGAAATGAAAGGATTTTTAGGCATAACCCCAAAAATGGTGAACCGCATCATATGTGCTGCTCTCATCTTTGACAACATCGCCCCCTTCTGGTGTTGCAGTGCAAATGAGGACATAAGATTAGACCAACTTACACATGTGTTTAACATGTGTATTAGTATTACCCTGATAGTGGCATGACACTGCTCCTGATACGAAGTAATGTGAGCTAAAGAACGCATCACAATCGTAACTTACGACCAAGATTAGAATCAGTAGTGATGGATAACTTTAAACTTTAATGGTATCTGGTTTCTTCATGGGCTATTGAGTACATGAAAGACTTTTGCATGAAAGGCTTAAAACAAAAGAATTTAAATGTTCTCAGGTCTTATATATTGCTTTACGAGCCCTCAATATAAATGCAAGACTCAACTACAAATCACAGTACAGTTAAGTTTCTTAAAATTTTAAGTTTGACGCATGCATCCCCTGCTTGACATGATGAATCACCTCTCCAGGAATGTACGTCTTCAATGATCTTGGAAAATAGAGTCGAAAACTAAGACGTTATTAGTATTTTCACTCTCCCTCAGTTTTCCATCAGGTATTTTTACCTAGAGGCCTGAAACTTTGTATTGCTGCAAAATTTATTAGCACTCGTGACAACATGACAAATAGCACAATTATCTGGCTCATCATGATGTTTATCATCATCAGTCCTATGACTGAGAGCCATTTTAAAATTGACCTCCATAAAGGAGTTTCAAATTGAAATTATTGACTTTTTGTAATGTGAAAATCTTATAGATCTTTCCAGTTATCCATGTTGGAGAAAAAATATGGCTGATGCACCAATTATATAAACAGCAGATGAAAACTCTTGGAAATTCGTGTTAAACCGTCTGCAGGTATATCTAATTTACTTGAAAAATCAAACACCACAATTTTTTCAATTACAAATAATTTTTATTGTAGTAGGTTGCACTTTAAATAAAATAGGACATAGGCTTACATTTTGCAAATAAATACCTGGGTCATTACATTAGCTTCAACATCAAATACTGCTCTGTCTTTATCTTGGAAGTTTCTCTTTACAATCCACAATCCAAGAAAACAAAAACATGCAGCAGTGCTTTCTTCTGAATGTGGTGCTTGCAGACATTTTGCATGTGTTATCTTACTGCAAGGACAGGAAATTTAGATTATTCAGCAATAGAACTATTGAATAGTCACAGAATCTTAAATTTATATTACTCTACATGCAACACACAGTTTAGTTCAAATGTGACATTTCTGGTTTTAAGTGGTTTGGTATAATTAAATGGTTTGCAGGAGCTGTATGTTATCAACACTGCCAACAGTTAGAATTTAAAGGTGTGTTTACTGGCTGCAGTGACTCATCTTCAGGTATCAGCTGTGCAGACTGCCAGTGGATGGTTCCACACTGTCACTCTGTCCTTCCTCCTCCGCAGAGTCCTCAGAGCTGTTTACCACTGCAGCACTGAGAGTATGGAGCTCCTCCAAAACACACAGAAGTGTCTCTGACAGGATGCAGACAGGTCATTGGTCAGCTCTGTCACGTCTGTGTAAATGCTGGGACTTAAAAAAAAAGTGTGTGGAGCATGCAGAACTAAGACATTTCTTACCATCTGCAGGTAGTTGGACTTGTGCACCAACAGAACAGCTCCATTCTGAAGCGTTTTGTCGAGGTTTCCATGGAGCAGCAGAGTTTTGCCGAGCTGTCGCTTGAGCTCTCTGGTGCTCCCTATCAACAACTGTGACCTGGAACAAATGCAGGTCGAATGACACAGAAGCAAAAATCTCCATGACTGTTTTGCTATAAAAAAATCTTACCAATTGTAGGTTTTTGCCCTTCGCCATCTCCTTCAGTTGTTTGTGCTGGACTTTCCCCTTTGTGTTTTCACTCTCCAGATTTCGGGTTTGCGTCATCTCTTCTAGTTTCCTTGCTGCCTCTCTCTCAAACTCCCGCAAAGTCATAACTGCAACAGACGATACAGACGCCTCAAAAGCCACAGGGATATGCTGCTATATGCTCTGTAAACAATTCCAATCATATTAGAGCAGAGTCTGCATTAAGGATATGACTTCATTCCCATATGTAAACCTGCAGTGAACTGAGGCAGCATATAGCTAATCTTACTACCTGCTTTGGTGTGCTCTTTCCTGACTGTGCTGACTTGAGCCTCCATTTCTCTCAGCTTCTCAGAACACCGCTCCTCAATTTCAGACACTCTTTCCTGCAGGGCTGAAGCAGGAGGGGGGGAAACAAATGCACCATTCCTCAGTACAGTGTTTGACATACTGAGTCTCTGAGTTTCAATACTTCTATGTGACTCCAGGGATGCATTAGGTTTCAGTGCATATTTTTGCAAAAAGTCTACATAAAAGACTACAACATAGTGTTTGTGTGCATGGTCAGTCTGTAACGTTATTGTTTTTGGTTAACCGCTCTCACAGCATTGTTAGCTTTTAGGCATAGAGAACAGCCACTTTCAGCTGAAGGGCCTTCTGAAAGGCGCACAGCGAGCTGCCTCACCCTGCTCATTCTGCTCTTGCTGGCTGAGCAGCTCACAGCGAACTCTCTCCAGGGTGACCTTAGTGTCCTCCAGCTGGGCCTGGATCTGCTGCAGGTTCTGCTCAGCCTCCTCTTTACCGGCTACAGCCTGCTCCAGCTCCACCCAACTCTGCTCCAGCTCCTGCTGCTGTAGCCTAACTTTACTCTCATCTGTGGAGGGTGTAAAAGTGCGCAGAGACACATGCATTACAGAAATGTGGATATGCACCAGACAAACAGACGATGTACTATAATAGGCGCTGTGATCTGTATGGGGTCTCACATTGCTCTTTCAGATCAGCGAGAGCGTTCTCGATAAGCTCTGGGGTTCTTTTGAGCTCTCGAGTGAGTCTGTCTCTCTCTTCGCACACCAAACTGTGCTCTATCTGGAGGTTTCTGATGCTGCAGGGCAACAAAGATAAAATGGTACAGCAAACAGACAAGCAGAAGTAGAGAAGGCTCTGCATGATGCATAACGAAATAAGCTAAACAGCCTGAAAGTTACTTTTTGCATGAATTAAAATCATCTTGTATAGAATGATACACTGACAGCAAAAGACAGCAACACCTACTATTCACAACACTTATTTCAACCACATTAGTGACTCATGTTACACATGTCCCATAAAATCATTCGAAACCAGCATACAATAAAAAGTCAGAACCCTTCCCTCCATGTACTTATTTTATTTTCTTGATCCTTTATTCATCTCACCACATATGAGGCTTGAAAGCAGCTTCTCTTGTCAACTATGTCTACTAATGCAAGAACATCCTGCCATATTAGAACATGAGCTTTTCATGAGAAAGCCAAAAGAGCAAATGAGTGGAGGAACAAGATGCTTATAAAGGCTATCTCTTGGCCCAAAATGAGGAGAGCCCAGTGAAAAGACACGTGACCTCAGTCAGATGTGATTTTGTGTATGTCTAAAATCCAGAAAGAAAGTGAAAGAGATGAAATAGAGATAAAAAAGAGGCGAAAGAGCGAATCACCCACACTGAAAAATAAAAATAAATAAACTGTACCTTTCAGCATTCTTATCTGCCTGTTTACAGGCCTGTTCAACTTTCTGCAGGGCTGCCTTCCTCATGACCAAAGCTGCAAAACAAAACCAGATATAAATTCTTTTAGTTCTTCTAGCTACGCTGTTTACCCATCAGCATATACATACACGTCTGTACCTTGGATTGTCTCCACTCGTCTTTTAGCAAACGTCAGCCTCTGGGTTAAAGTGTTGAGCGTTGCTTTAGCTGCCTCCACTTCTGCCACCTTGCTTTCAAACTCCTGACAGAATCTGTAAGGCACAGCCAAAATATGAGCATTATCTGTGATGAAGGTTAAAAAAAAAAAAAAAGGCTGTCTTGAATTCTATATTTATTTTTCTAATATGTCTCCTTATCTTTCCTCTCAAATTCAGTTATGCTATTATTTTTTTTTTCTTTTTACCTCTCTACTGCCTCAGTCACGGTTTTAAGTTCAGCCTCTGCTTTCTGGCTCTGTAACTTCAACTGAACATTTTCCTTGTGAACACTGGCCAAATCCTGTTTCAGTGCCTAGAAAGAAAAACATTCCCACACAGAGCATCTTTCACAGATCTGTTTTACTGTTTTTAATGCGGTGCTTGGTTTTTAAGATCGTCTTTCCCCAGGTGGTGTCCTTTAAACCTCAATGGCTCTGGGAACCAAAGTTTTGGCGCAGTCAGCATCATCTGCTGTGTTAAAAAATGTACGAGCATTTATCACTTTCCTAGGCAGACCGAAGTTTATTACGCATCATCAAAATTTCAGACAGCCATGTAAATCACATCAGTTGCCCTGGTACTAACATCCTTTTCCACCCTCTCGAGGTCCAGCTCAGCGATCCTGTCATGTAGGCTGTGTTGGAGCACGCTAGTTCTGTGCTGCTCCTGCTTCAGCTGCTGCTCTGCAAATCTGACCTAAAACACACATCATTGCGGTCCCACATTGAAGACAGTTTTAAATACGCTGGAATTACCAGTACAGTGTGGTATAGCAAAATAATAGTCGTTTTCATACTTTTGAAATCAGTTTTTCCTTTTCTCCTCTTATCTCGATGTCCTTTGAGCGAAGCTGGACACACAACTTGAACACTTTCTCTCTCCACAGCTGAAGCACTTGAAGGCCCTCAGATCCTTTCTCCACAAGTGGATCCGTTGATGTCTGTAGAAGCACACACATATGGAAGATGCAAATACACACATACACTTCAGCGCACACCACATGAGCATGCATAATTGTTTTCAAGTTAGCCTTGAGTTTCATTAGTTTTCAAAAGCACTACATCTTGAAATGAGAAGTTTTCTTCTCTCTTTCCCACAATGTAGCACTGCACAAAGAATCCTGGTACTAAAGGTAGACTGAGAATGCTTATCAATGGACAGTATAGCAGTTTTTAAATCAGTCAACTTGACAAAGAGCATAATGAAATTTAAAAAAAATAAATTGTGCATTCAACAAAAACAATTTTTTTAAATACACTTATGTTCTGAAGTACTTCTGTGGATCTAGGCTCTTTAAGTTTCTCATGTCTCTTCATATCATGCCAGACTGACCCAGTGATATTCCGAAATGGCTCTGTAAGGGCCAGGCCATACCATACCACCTCCTTTGGGAATTCTTGCCAATCACGATATAGGACTCTGACTATGTTTGAAGCTACTGTCACATGCAGCAAGGTAAATAATCTGGGACTGACCAAACACCTCCCAGGTGATATTTCATGACACGCATGAATCTCAACATCTAAAACAAGCTAAACCTTTCCACAGTACTGTGTAATAACAGAGGATGTAGCCTCCAACAACAAATCAAGTGGTTTACAATAATCGCTATCTCTACCAACTGTCATCATATCTCAGTCTCCTGCAGATCTACTCAGCATACACATAGGTGAAGTGAGCACCCAAGTGAGTTAACTTAAGACTGACACAGAACTGTAATTCTCTGTAATTTTACACATTTATTTCTTACAATTTAAGCCCAAAGAGAAGCTGACAGATTTGTTTTATTTACTACAGCAGCATTTCTTTATCATTTACAAAAATTGCCCTGTTTTCTTATTAAGATATATCAGATATTACATGTGTAGTTAAATATATATAGACAGAGAGAAAGGTGTGTTTCACTAGTCGGGCTCACTCAATGCGATGCATATTCAGTTTGACCTTTCTTACCTTACGTGGTCCGCAAACATCTTTATAGAGAACCCAAACTCATAGTTATCTGCTGGTTTCACATTGGACTGCTGCTTATCACCAGATGTTTTAAGCACAGTTTTGTGTATCATGTTTTGCTATGCAATTAAAAAAAAAAAAAAAAAAAAAAAAAAAAAAAAATTTTTTTTTTTTCCCTTTTTTTTTTTTGGGGGGGGGAAATAAACAAACAAA
>VUQR01003269.1:35419-52731 GCA_015108515.1 Hemichromis elongatus
TTTTCTTATGTGAATCCCAGGGAGCCAACACAAGAAAAAAGGGGCGGCTGAGATACATATATCTGAAGGTATTTTTAAGAGCTCAAAGTCTTGATGCATGGATTCTTTTAGTTTCATGAAGATCTTACACTCCTTTGTTTTGACTTTCCTAAAGAACTTCGGGGGTTTCTTTTTATTTGAAGAGGAATAAGAAAAATGTTATCCGGTTTATGATTACATAAGTTTCCTGTTAGTGCTTCTCGGTCTTGTGCTGAACACTGTTGCAATCTTTTCAGTAAGTGCTATATCTCTATTTCCATGCACATTGATCCAGAGATTGCATTATTACTTATCTGTCTTATAGTCCTTTGTAAAGACAGTCATTCGTCAATATAATAAATTGGCCCCAAAACATGAAATATAGATTTTCTGTTCATAGCGAAAACAGAGGACTGTTTCCTTCATAGCTCATACTAGTAAATAGAAAGAGCTCAGAGTAGTGTGACACCTTCCAGTTCATATCTATAAAATTAGGTCTAAACATAGATTGTCTAAAATTTGTGGGTTTTTAATACTGCTTATGCATGCATGTTATACATAATGCTTGCTCCAGCACCTTACATGCACTATAGAAACTGTTGTTAATTATTTATTATTCATACACACTTGTGAGAGTGTATTTGCCATTTGTCATTACAGCTTCCAGACCACAGGCCTCCAGCCTTAGCTTGCTTCTGAGCACATTTTCTAAGCAGTCTTTTCCCATACCTCATACTGAAGTGGTTGGAGCATAAAGTTTTAGTAACAGTTCTCCTTTAAGTCTACATTTCACTGCTATTCCACCCCCACCTCTGCAGGTGTTTGCCTAGCATCTGTGTGTGTGTGTATGTGTGTGTCGATGTTGCAGATATAAGGGACTCTGAAGCACGGCCCGTGATGGTCTACATCCACGGAGGCTCCTACATGGAGGGTACCGGCAACATGATGGACGGCAGCGTTTTGGCCAGTTATGGAAATGTTGTCGTCGTCACGCTCAACTACAGAATTGGTATACTAGGTGCGTTAGATTTTAATGGCATTTCAAACAACACATTTAGTCCTGCTTGAACTTGGGAGAATAAACTGTCACCACTGTCATTAGCGTCAACTGTGCTGCTGTTATTACCGTATAAAATGTAGTACAGACATGAGAGAAAACTATAGTGGAAAGCTGTATAAGTAAATATAGCTTCCTGAGATCTGGGTAGCATAGTGTAGCTTGATCTGCATACAAATGTTGTCTTCAGAGGAAAAGCTATGCAAACACTTATCATGCCATGTCCTTGTTTCACACAATCTGTTTTATACCCACTCTGAAAACACAATTTATCTTCTTTTAGATGGATTAATCTAATCTGTACAAGATTATCAGCCTTTCTTCTAAGTAAAACGATTTAAATACGCTACAGAGGGTTGCGCCATTCACAGGCATTCACAAGGTCGAGAGTCCCCCCCAACATCCTCGACCCTGTGTTTAACATTCAAAACAGTAAGGTGTTTGGATGACACAAAACAAGCGGATCAGTAACAAGAGCAAGTGTAGGAGCAACGGTAACCTCGGTGTAGTTTTATGACATTTATTTCTGGAAGTAAAAGGTTTATTTACATTACATTAAACCTTATGAAGTCGCTCTTATGAGGAGAGTATTGAAATTTCACGAGCAGCAGAGCCTCGATCGCTTGGTAAGGGATGCTGCTGCTTGGAAGACTATTACAAGGAGTCAGCTAAAGTAGTGGAACGCTGTAGGAGAGAGCAAAGGCATATTTACACCTGAGGGGGAATGGTGTCAGTTCATTCAGACTCCACGCTGGGCTACAGCTTTAGATCAAAGCTGTGACATATTTGGTCGAGCTCTTCTTCAGCACTGGCTCTGTTGTCTCTCTCTATACACCAGGCTTCCTCAGTACCGGTGACCAGGCAGCAAAAGGAAACTACGGGCTCTTGGACCAGATTCAAGCCCTACGCTGGATAAGTAAAAATATCGGCTACTTTGGAGGAGACCCCAGTCGCATCACAGTTTTTGGATCTGGAATTGGTGCCTCCTGTGTCAGTTTGCTGACTCTATCCCACCACTCAGAGGGTAGGAATCTGCAATCACTGTTTTTGAAGTCATCTCTAACTTTGATCTGGTGTTAATCCCCGCTGTTTGGGTTATAACTAATGCAAAAACTCAGCATTAGTATATCAATGAACCTGAGGTGTGGCGGGTGGAGATGGGAGTTTTAGAGTTTTGTTCTTCAAATGAAGCTCCAAATGCTCTGGCAGGGAGATAAAGTGTTATGATATGGGAGTAGGGTAAAGGGGGTATTCGTTAAGTAAGTGATTGCTTTTGTTCCCCTCTACTCAATCTAATCAGACTAAAAGCTCTGCCTCTTAAAACGTGAAGCTCTTAAAGAAGCCTACTGGCATTATAAAGTTTTCAGCATGTCTTCGAGTTCACCTGTGACCATCAGTTTTTACCATTCCAACTCATTTATATTTCAGTCTCTAGGCGTCACGTTTGTTTACCCTTGTGTGCCTACCTGCAGTGTCCGAAAATGATTTAAAAATACCAGCGATGTTGCGTGTTTGTTGTCTGTCATTGCAAAACCTTGAGCGAAGACATTGTTTACCAAAGACAAGGTTGGCATGAGAATGAAGCTGTCCGAATTCTTAAGATATTCTCATTAAAAACTGATAAATCCCTCCTCTCTCTCTCTCTCTCTCTCTCTCTCTCTCTCTCTCTCTCTCTCTCTCTCTCTCTCACACACACACACACACACAACACACATGCACACGCACTTATAACAGCTGTATTAGTGTCGTAATTGAAAACA
The DNA here is from genome assembly GCA_015108515.1 of Hemichromis elongatus. Taxonomy (NCBI): domain Eukaryota; kingdom Metazoa; phylum Chordata; class Actinopteri; order Cichliformes; family Cichlidae; genus Hemichromis; species Hemichromis elongatus. The sequence goes on from VUQR01003269.1 coordinate 38,255, forward strand.
TACTTTAATCCAAATTATTTCATATATTTTTAACAATGTAATGCACTTTGATTTTAATTTAAAAATCCTCTATAAAGGATATACATTACCTACAGGAATCTTCTGACACTCGGTAAAAAGAAAACTGGGTAACAATAAATCATGCTGTTTGATTTACACTCATCCAAAGCTCCTTGCAAGAATCAAAGATGTGTATTTCAATATGGGTGGCCTGCTGGGAATTGAACATCTTCTCTTTGCTGTATTATTGCCCTGGTTCTCGCATTGATGCTGGACAAAATCACGAGAAGGACAGAAATTGTGTGTTTTCATCAATGCCAGGACAGGGAGGCTGCGGGAGCCGTCCTTTGTGAGGTTTGTATTGGATGTTCTAGCTCGGCTGCAGCAAATGCACAAAGACCTCCGGCTGTCTTTGAAGTAGACTAGCTAGCTGCTGCCCTAAAAAATTGAAATAAATGACAGCAAAGGAAGGAGAAAGTGACACTGGCCCTGCACTCCTTTTCCAGCGAATGCTCTTCCTTAACCCCAGCAGAGTATTTCTGAGTTGATACATATCACTTGTCATTTTTAGGTGCTAGAAACAAAATCCCTAGAGACAGAGGTGACGCACTGCATATAAACAATTCAACAGAGCAGCGTGTTTACTGTATCAACACTGAAGGATCAGGGTAACTGCATATTCAGCTCTCTGCACACACACCCCTGCACCACAAAGTTGGCACCAGCAAGCTACGTGTATGCTAAGCAGCTTGTTAGGAGGACGCCAATAACGTTGCTGCAATTACAGTAGCTCTGTGCATAACCAGTGTAAGGAAAACTGGAACCTCCTCACTGAAAATTGAACCGAGTTGAAATTGGTTTGATGTGCATTCCCTGTCATCTGCATATAGAGAAGACGCCACATGAGACAAATTAGAAATCAGCCGAGAAAAGAATGGATTTTCTTTTTGGCGTTTTTCTTATTCTCAGAAGACGAAGCAACATTCCTCTTACTAATTTATTTCTTCTACCCCCTGCTTTACTTAGCAGCGTCTCATCTGCTCAACTCACCAGCCTTATCGTTCTTTGTATTTCTAATCTTCCTGATTAATAATCAAAGTGCGTCACATGTGGCCTTGTTTCATCTTGTTGCCACAAGAAGCAACAGGCAGCCAGCCTCAGAATTAGTTATGAATACCAATTAATGCAACGTGAATCATGTGTTTGCTTCTGGCAGTCAGGAATGCTGTTAATAAATGTGATTTTGCTGGTTAACCTATGTTCTCTGTGCCTTTGTCCTGTGTGTTTATGTTCTGGATTTTGTGTCCCAAGGTCTGTTCCACAGAGCCATCATCCAGAGTGGTTCAGCGCTGTCCAGCTGGGCTGTCAACTACCAGCCAGTCAAGTACACTCGCATGCTTGCTGAGAGGGTTGGCTGCAATGTGTTGGACACAGTAGACATGGTGTCCTGCCTGCAGAAGAAAAGTGCTAAAGAGTTGGTTGAGCAAGACATCCAGGCTGCCCGTTACCGCGTGGCTTTTGGCCCTGTCATCGATGGCGATGTCATCCCAGATGACCCAGAGATCCTGATGGAGCAGGGCGAGTTCCTTAACTATGATATAATGCTGGGTGTTAATCAGGGAGAGGGGCTGCGCTTTGTAGAGAATGTGATGGACTTGGAGGACGGTGTGTCTGGCAGCGACTTTGACTTTGCTGTGTCAGACTTTGTGGACAGTTTGTATGGCTACCCAGAAGGGAAGGACACACTGAGGGAGACAATCAAATTCATGTACACAGACTGGGCTGACAAGGACAACCCAGAGACCAGGAGAAAGACCCTGGTGGCCCTCTTCACTGACCATCAGTGGGTGGAGCCTTCAGTGGTAACGGCTGACCTACACGCGCGGTACGGCTCCCCCACCTACTTCTACGCCTTCTACCACCACTGCCAGAGCCTTATGAAGCCAGTGTGGTCAGACTCAGCGCATGGAGATGAGGTGCCTTATGTATTTGGCATCCCCATGGTGGGCCCAACTGATCTGTTCCCCTGTAATTTCTCCAGGAATGATATCATGCTCAGCGCTGTGGTTATGACTTATTGGACCAACTTTGCAAAAAGTGGGTGAGTAAAAGTGGATTCAGCAAAAAGTTAAAGTAATAAGAATGTGACTTATTTACACATTTGTTAAAATGCATTAAATTGTCATTCACTATCTAATTTCACATTCCTGTCTAGGCTTAGAAATGGTTGTGAAATAACATAACTGTGCCCAAATTGTGCTTTAGTTGTTATTGCTTTGCATCAATTGCTGATATTGCATCAATTCCTGATTTTAATTTAGACAACTTATTGTGAGTTAGGTCTCCTTGCCTTTACTGCAACTGATTTGACCTCATTAAAAATATTAAAAAACAGTTTAATTCTGCACCCATACCTATGAACCTAATTGCTTCCCTGCATACATAATGCCAAATCCTAAAAAAAAATCTGACATCACTCCAGTACAGTCATGTCAGCTGACAAAACTGAGTATATCTGCATAGTCTGTTTTTTTAAACAGTCAAAGTCTTGTTTAGCTATCTCTAAAACCTGGTGTAATGAACATGTCTCAGTTTCATCACTTTGGGCAGCTGTCCTAAAGGTAAGAGCTAATAAAATTTACAGCTTAATTCGCATAAATGTTTAAAGCAGTTCATTGGTGTTTAACAAAAAGGTTACATTGAAGAGAAAGTTTGAAGACACAATTTAGATGTGATCTATAAATTTAAGGCCAACTTTAGTGAGTTGTGTTTTTTGATAGGAGTGACTCACTTTGTCACTACAGGAATACGTCGATTTGTATTACAGATAAACGCTTATACTAAATGTTGTTTAGTGTTTAGAGACAAACTCTTATTTTTCACTCAAGATCTGTCTTCTCTTTTAATCGATTTTACAAGGAGACAAAAGATGCACCATATTCATCCATATATCTGTCTTACATTTTCAGCGATTCTGAGTTTATTTTATCCAAAACAAGCAAAGATCAAATTGCACTAACTGAAAGGCTTCCAGTTGGATGTGAAACAGAGTGGAGCTCTGCACCTTTCTTTCTGACAGCTTTGTTTTTCAATTCATCATACCAAGGCAAGGATTTACTAAGTGTGTTTGAAGATAAAAGACATCTAAGTGAGTTGTGGTGGAGGGCTTCCCTGCTGCATGCCAGAGTCTTCCTTCATTTTGAATGCACAACTGCAATGAATCTTTGTGGACGATGGCGCTAGCGGTTGGCAGATATGCAGCACTGGTCACTGTAGTCTGCTCTTTCAGTATGTGGGGGATGAGGGGATGCTGAGCTCTTGAGGAGAGTTTGTGATATTACATTGTATTGACCTGCTGTTTTGCTTTTATATTGGTGAGGTTTCTCTCCTCTTCCTGTATTGTATTTCATTAGAAAAGCCCTATCTTTTCTTATATTTTTGAAAGGGCAACATTTGTGGGCCTGAGCAATGAGGTTAATGTCATTTTCACCAGAAGGGGCAATTTTACCAGATTTTTTTTAAGTACAAGAGCAGATTATTTTGTTTAAAAAAAAAATCGAGTAAAAGCAAAATACTAATTTGACTTCTTTACTCAAGTAAAAGTGAAAAAGTACAGGCTGTGAAATGTACTCAATGTTTTGCCAAACTAACTAAATCTCATGTTATATTAATAGCATAATGAAATAATATTAACACATAGGAACAGAAAGTCTATTTCAACTTAAATTGTAATTCTAATGAATGTGCTTGCCTTGAATATCTATTATTCAGAACAGAAGCAGAGGACAAACAAAGGGAATAAATGAAACCAGCTTTGTTTGTATTTGTCTTCTACTGCGGACTCAACGGTTAAACAGAAAAATATCTATAGTCAGGGGTTATAGTGAGATTTGGCACATGTGGGAACCCTAATATTGTATTGGTGCGATGTGGGGAAAGAATCACTTTGAAATAAGCCACAATAATGTCTGTTGTGAGCTTCATTAGATTTTGTATATAGGCTCTGATCAGCTGACCTATGTAGCTGCTTCAAATTAAACAAGCTATAAGCAGAGGCTGTTGCATAAACTGATTTCCAAAGCCTAGACAGTATAAAGCTAGTATACAGGTAGAATTCACTGAGTGAATCTAAACAACATGATCACCTTCAATTTACTGATGTAACCTTACATTAACCATGAACACCACAGCCGCTCTGCTCCAACATAGTGCATCACTATAAACTTCACTACTGCAAACCTGCATTCTCTTCAACAAACTGCAACATTTTATGCAAACTTTAACTAGCAAAATGTTAGTACAAAATAAATGTCTCTCATCTTCTGGTCCCGTCCTCTTTCTTAAACTTTCTCCATTTCTAAGTGACATTATCTCACTTTTTTTGCACTATCTAAGGAACAAAAACAAGAACTAAACTTATAGCTAGTAGTTAAGTTGTGAGGCAAACTGCACAGAAACACTTTGTTTGCTTATATTTGTTGAACTGTTAGAAATATTGAACTTAAAATCAACTGCTAGTTTAAAAAAAAATCTTCCTTTATGTTCACTTCTTTTCTGTAGCTCATGCAATAACAACCTATAAACATCTGCACCAAAAACATCATTCCAGATCATTCTAGTCCACTTAAACCCCTGAATATAGCGCTAATGAGGCATATATTTTTAAAAAAATATATTCTTTCATGTCTTTGTGTATGGTTAGTGCCAGTGATTGACACACCAGTAGGATTGTCTTTTATGTTTTATTGTTCCCTCCATTTAGATACAGTCTGATGTTTGAAGGTGGTCAATGACAGCATACAATAACTCCCCTCGAATGGCTTAATTAAAAAATTAAGTAATGAGCCTGTTGAAAAACGTAAGGAGTAAAAAGGAGAGTTATTTGTGTTAATATTTAGGGAGTAAAAGAAAATAAAAAACTTAAGTAAGGCGTAGAAATTCCACAAAATTCTACTTAAGTTTAAGAATATTAACTTTTTAAATACTTTGCTACTTCCCTCCTTTTATTAACACAATAGTGATGTAGATATTTTTCATTATTAGTGATGCCCATTAATGTAAGGGCAAATATAAGCTAAATCATCTATTTAAAAAAATCTAATGTTCATTGAATTTGGATTGAGGAGAAAGTTAACATATATTAACATTATTTTCCCTCCAAGGCTAAAATTTACCTGTAATGTGTTTATAGGGATCCTAACAAGCCAGTGCCACAGGACACCAAGTTCATCCACACCAAGGCAAACCGCTTTGAGGAGGTAGCCTGGTCCAAGTATGACCCCTATGACCAGCTGTACTTGCACATCGGCCTGAAGCCTCGTATCCGTGACCATTATCGTGCAACCAAAGTGGCCTTCTGGAAACACCTGGTGCCCCATCTCTACAACCTCCACGATATGTTCCATTACTCCTCCACCACCACCAAGGTCACACCACTGGATCCCACCCAGTCCAATGGCAAGAGATCTGGGGGCACTGGACGCCCCCCTTTATCCACTGCCCACAGTAGCGGAGAAGGAGGGAGAGAGATGGGTCCTCTGATCATGCCAAACCCAAGAGATTACTCCACAGAGCTCAGTGTCACTATTGCTGTCGGGGCGTCACTGCTGTTCCTCAACGTTCTGGCCTTTGCTGCTCTGTACTACCGCAAGGATAAGCGCAGCCGCCAGGATACTTCACAGCAGCCCAGTCCACAGCGTGAAAGCAAAGGCAACAATGCAAGCCACACCACAACAGTAGACGAGACCTTGTCATCCCAGCAAAGGAACCAGTGCGAGGCCCTTCACAATCCTCTCCACGTCTCGCCGAGTTTGGACTATACGCTCAGTCAGCGCCGCTCCCCTGATGACATCCCTTTGATGACCCCCAACAACATCACCATGATCCCCAACTCCTTAATGGGCCTCTCCAACATGAGTCCATACAGCACCTTCCCTGCTGGCTACAGCTCTGCAGGCCTGCCCAGCACCCACTCTACCACAAGGGTATAACCTGGCAGCCAGACAGAGATGAGAAATGTGACATAGATGAAAAATGGAAATGTAAAGCTGTATTTAGGATGTGTAGGTAAAATAGGATTTAATATGTATGTTCTGTCTTTTTCCAAAGGTGTACAAGCGCCAACATCCTGCCTTTGCTTTCTCATAATAGGAAGTCTAACTGCAGAGTCATTTTATAATAATCATTTTCAAAGGCAGTCGAAAAGAAAAAGTGCATTTCATTTTCCACTTTGGCTTTTTTGGAACTTTACCTAGCAAGAACTTAGTATAATGTTTGTACAGTTGGATTTGTATGGGAAGTTTTTCTTACTCTGTGATATCTATTTTGATCTCGTGGAACAAAGTGACATTACAACTCATGGTGGACAGAGATGAGATCTGGGAGAAGCATAAAAGCAGTATTATTACTATTATCAAGCTATTTTATACATATTTCTCATGGTACATTGCTTATTATGAAAATGTATTTTTACTGTAATTACTTTAAAATGCCTTGTACAGCACATCGCTTACATGAAGAATTACTGTGGAGTCATGCCAACAATGGATTGAAGTTTTACTGGTCACATGTGTTAAAACTGTCCAATTTACCCAAAATGTTTCTATCTGGTAGTGCAAATTATAGCACTGTGTGTGTGTGCGCGTGTGAGGCTTGGTTTGTGAGAGTGTGCGTGTGTGTGGCTGACAGCTGCAGTACAAAAATGTAAATTAGGCACTGGTTGAAATTAACCATTGGGTTTTGCATATGTAGTATTGTGTAATTTATTGTAGTCTATTTGAGTAACCTTGCTATATTATTGTTTTATGTGCTTTTCCATTTTTGCTTAGTACATCATAGCAATAGATCTTCTGCTTCACTATAAAGAGAAAATTGCTTAAGATGTGTTTTTCCTACTCTAACCAAACTCATGTTTTTTTTTGGCTCGGCTTGTTTGTACAGAATAAACTTAGACCAACATTTTATTTGTCGTTTGTTTATGAAAAGCCTACTGTAAGGTCTTCAGAGAGATGACTGTAATTACATTGTAACTGTATGTATACCAATTCAGTTATTCACATTTAAAACGCAGTTTTATGAACCTTGCAGAATATTGCTCCCTGTCCAAGTGGTTTGGACCCCTTGTCAAGCTAAACCCAGGGGTCATTCTGTACTAAATGGACACAATGGACCTTAAGCTTTGCGATTTGAGTTCTTTGAACCTATAAAATTGTTTACTGGTAATCTAAATGAAATGGCTATTAAAAGATTTTTGGAACTAAAGATGAGTCTTGTCAGAATCTGGGATTTAAACACAATTTATAGGGGAAAAGCAGGTCTAATGATCATATAATCATATATCATATACATTAACAAAGGTAGTCCTAGGCTATACAATATCTAGGTCATGATTAGCCTTAGAGATGTAGTTGCAGGGGAATTGTGCTGCATTTTACTGTTCACAGGTCCTGGGGTGTTTTTTTTGAAACCATGGTAAGCCACTAAAATAATGAATGTAAGATATTTGAAAATCTGGGGATAAAGAAGTGAGATCAACACACCTCTGTAACTGGCTTCTCTTCTTTGCTCAAGGCTAGCAGCTGGATGCTGCATCAGCTGACACTATTTCAGCACACCAAAATCTCCAACTAAAGTGTTTTCTGATGAGTTGCAAAAAAAAGATGTCTCCAGTTCAGTTCTAATTTGGATTTTAAGGATTCCAAGTCCAGTATTGTTTGTATTGCATTGTATTGAATCAGTGGACTCGATTATTTCCAGTGAAGGTTGATTTAGGTTTAGGGTTAAAGTGAAACTATCTATGTTGAGTTGTTCTCAAAAATGAGCAAATGTATTCACATTAGCCCTTTTCCAATGTGTAACCTTAAGGACATTACTAGGTCAGTAACTTATATATGCTAAGTTGGTTTCCTTTTCCAATTGTTACAGATAATATAATGTATTGGCCTAGCTTCTGGGTCTGAAAAGTGAAACAAGCACAAACTAAAATCTTTCTAGTAGCCACTGGGGGCAATACTTGTGGCTGTGAAAACACTTCCAGTCCTATAGAGGTCTGTGAGAAAACAGCCCTTGGCTTTGACATATGTCATAACTCCTACTGAGTTTTTGGGCTCACTAACTTGTTTTGACTCTAATTGAATAAAACATTATGTTCATTTTCCTCTACTTTGCATTCCAAGCGTCTGTTCAATTTAATTCAGTTTTATTTATATAGCGCCAAATCACAAAAACTGTTGTGTCAGTGCACTTTATATTGCAAGGTAAAGGTGCTACAATACTAAAGAGAAAATTTTCAAAACTCAGGCAATCCATTTATAAACACTCAGTGTCAGTGGGAAGAAAAAACTCCCTCTTAACAGGAAGAAATCTCTGGCAGAACCAGCCTTAGGGAGGGGCAGTCATCTGCTGTAAATGTTTCGGGGTGAGAGGAGACAGGACAAGACAAACACTGGAAAAGAGCCAAAAATGAATGACAAATTAAAAGAGAAAAGGATGTTCTTAGAAAGAAGAGGGCCTCTGAAAGAAGGAACTCTCCAGTGTCAATACAGCACAATGGAGACACAAATTAGTCATGGTTCTTGGGTCTATCTATGTCTAGTCTATGAATCAGAATCACAATGGCTTTTATTGTCATTGCAATATATAAAACAAGGAAATAAGGTGATATTTCTGCCAACAAAGACATTCACACACAAAAAACTGTTTTTATACAGTGAACCAAACCCTTTCAGTAGAAGATAATAAATATTTATGAATATGAATGAGTCCAATTTTTAAAGTGCCTTATGATAACAATGTTTAATTTAGAAAAATTCTTGCACATGAAGAAAAAGTGATGCTTTTTGATGGACTTGTAGTGTCTACCAGAGAGCAGCAGGTCAAACAGCAAGTGCCCTTGGTGGGAGGTTTCTTTAGTGAGGTATCTCTCTCTTGCAGTCTCTTCCATGGAGGGAAGGGTACAGCCATCCTTTGTACTCTATTACCTTTTGGACAGCCTTTTTAATCTGCTGCAGTATGAGGAGGCCTGGTGAGATTGTTGTAAATAAAGGTCCCAAGAAATTTAAAATAATGGATCCTCTCAATAGAGTCTCAACTGATGACTGAGCCATTGCTTTTCATGATGTCTATGATTTCGTTTATTTTCTTTTGCAAAATTGTTTGCTGAACACCACATGACCAGTTGGTGGACCTCAGCCCTGTAGATGACACTAGCAAATTTAATAATGGTATTAATGGGATGGATTGAGGTGCAATCTGTGGTAGGAGAGGAAAGACCAAATTCAGACAGCTTCTTGATCAGGCTCTCTGGCATGATAGTGTTAATGTTGAGCTATACTCAACATAGAGCATCCTCGCATTTTTTCATGTGTTCTAGATGATTCAAGGTGGAGTGGAGAGTTGCAGCAGTGGCATCATCTGTGGATTTGTTCACTTTGTAAGCATAGTGATGTGGCTCAAGAGTCATTGGAAGACAGGCTTTGATGCGATTTGATAACAGTCCTTCAAAGCACTTCAGGATTCTGGATGTTAGGGCAACAGGTCTGTTTGCAGTCAGTGAAGGAGTCTGCAAAAGCTTTCCTTGGAACTGGAATGATGACAGATGACTTCAAGCAAGATGGGTTAATGATTTGAGCAAGGGTTAAAGATGTAGTAGTAAAGACTGCTGAGGTCTGGCCTTGTGCACTTTGTTGGGTACCTGGTTTGAGCTAGAAGCCTTCCTCAGCTTTCCTTGGGTTCACCAATGTAACTATGAGGTTCACATCCCACTCCTGTGCAATGATTGGGTGGGTGCTGGTAGTAGGTGTAGATGGAAAGCTCAAACTGGGTATTTTAACCTCTAGCCAGCAAAGAAGCAGCTTAGCTCCTGTACCAGTGAAGTGTTCATGTTGGTGAGTTTGAGAATGCTGTCCTTGAGATTAGTGATATATGCCCTGCCAAGCTTGCCTGAGTTTATTGTCAGTAAAGTGGACCTCAATTTTGCTCTTGCAGTCCTGTTTGGCCTGATTGATGCCACTTTTCAGTCTTGTCTCCAAAACGACATGACTGCTAGATCATTCAGTCCTCAAGTGTGACTGCACTTCCTTAGTTATCCAAACACTGATGCGCTTAATAACAGAAGTGGAGATGCACCACAGTTTGTGTATATTTCAAAAATGCCTCATTTAGTGTGTGCAAAGCAGTCCTGTAGCTCAGTGATATATCCCTCTCGTGAGATTTTAATGAACATTATATGTGGCCTTGTCTTTTTCTTAGGGGCTGTATCCTAGGGTAAGGACTAGTCAAAAAGGGTCTGACAAACCCAACTGTGGAAGGGTCACTGTGCTGCATGCATCTCTGATGTTTGACTACACCCATGCGGCTTCGTGTATAGATCCGTCTTTTCAATTCAATTCAATTTTTATCAAACAACAGTCGCCTCAAGGCGCTTTATATTGTAAGGTAGAGCCTACAATAATACATACAGAGAAAAATCCAACAATCATATGACACCCCCCTCCCTATGAGCAAGCACTTTGGCGAAAGTGGGAACGAAAAACTCCCTTTTAACAGGAAGAAGCCTCTGGCAGAACTAGGCTCAGAGAGGGGTGGCCATCTGCTGCGAATGGTTGGAGTAAAAGAATGAAAACAGGATATTAGACATGCTGTGGAAGAGAGACAGAGATTAATAACAAGTACGATTTAATGCAGAGAGGTCTATTAACACATAGTGATTGAGAAAGGTAACTGGAAAGGAAAAACTCAATGCATCATGGGAATCCCCCGGCAGCCTACGACTATTGTAGCATAACTAAGGGAGGATTCAGGGTCACCTGGTCCAGCCCTAACTATATGCTTCAGCAAAAAGGAAAGTTTTAAGTTTAATCTTAAAAGTAGAGATAGTGTCTGTCTCCCGAATCCAAACTGAAAGCTGGTTCCATAGAAGAGAGGCCTGAAAACTGAAGGCTCTCCCTCCTATTCTATTTTTAAATACTCTAGGAACAACAAGTAAGCCTGTAGTGCGAGAGCGAAGTGCTGTAATAGGGTGATATGGTACTACAAGGTCATTAAGATAAGATGGGGCCTGATTATTTAAGACCTTGTATGTGAGGAGCAAGATTTTGAATTCAATTCTTCCAGCCCTGCTTCTGCCTTCCTCTGTTCATGACACCTTCATTGCTTAGCAGACCCAAGAACATGGCATCACCCTATGGTGAGCCTGGAGGTCTCATTATGTCCACTGGGATGTAGTGAACTCACTAGAGGGCCAACATGATAGCCACAGGACATAGTTTATTACCTCCTGACATTTATATAAGTGCATAGCTTTATAGAGCATGAACAACAATGCCACAAATAACACAAAAGACACCATACTATAGAGCCAAGAGCTATTGCACTAATGCACAGAAGTTATCTTGAGTGTAACACATTGTACACTGTACAAAGATCAGATCTACATCAATCATTTATATACAGATTATGACTGTATCTAGCAGTAGCTATCAGAGACTATGGCTTTGCAGCAAGTAGTCATAAGACACTCTACTGATGAAATGGCGATTTTGGTTAGCGTGTGATGTGTTGAGAATATTTAAATTAACCAGATCTCATATTTTTATCTTCCTTGATTGGTACATACCTCTAGAAAAACCACCAACACATTCCTTACAGTCCTCATGTTTCCTTAGGTGTTCCTACTACCGCCGTTGTTTTAGGCTTCATCTTTTAATCATGTTAAAACACAGTGGCTGGTTTCATATCCCAAATACCCAACTGAAAGAGTCTGAGATCACTAAAGATAATCAAACAAACATGGAGGGAAGCTTAGTCCATCCTTATTTCAGCATCTGGGAAAATAAATAATTTAAGCCCTCGCCACAGGAGGCCTTTGGCACTGAAGTCACTCCCGACTGAGCCTGATTGTTTTTGTCCTCTAAGTGCTTGTTTGTTTGTTTGAGATCTGTTTGCTCATTTTTTTTCATAAGATAACACAACACACATTATGATAACGGGGATTCTTAGGGCACTTCTCCACTCCCCCTGTATAAACATGCATATTATCATGCTCAGTGTGTAAATACTGGCAAGTGTATCTATCATACGGCATTTATAAAACAGTCATATCACTTACACTGTCTCATAGGCCTACATTACATTATTTTAACATACCCTGCAGAGTTGCACTGATAATAATATAGGTACAATTTCCTATGTGATTATGCAAAATAGCCTTTATAACATTTGCACGTTAGTTGAATGCTTGGGCAGTAATATGTTTGTTTAAAAAATCCGATCATGCAATAACCAGAGGCTGTTACGCAGACTTATTAACTGCTACCAAATAATTTATCATATGATCTATGATAACATCACTGGCTACCATCTGCATTGTCTTTGTGGAATGCAGTTTATTAATAAAGTTTCTTTTCATGCCACCCAAGACAGCAAGTGACTAAATCCAGTCCCCCTACCTAATCCCCATCCTTTGATTGTCAACATTAAGCAAAGCTGACAGCCATTGTACACACTCATATGCAGTATAGAGGTTAATTAATGCTTCTTGTCTGTCTCGCTTTCACATTCTCTCATATGTCTTCTTAGAGACTTCAAAGGCGTCACTTCCTTGCACTTTAAGTGTATCAGAGCCAGTGTCATGAATCCTTTCTAAACAAATCACTTGATCTGTAATTGCTTTGAGAAAGGCTTCAGAATGGGAAGTTAAACCAAACAATTTCAGCATCCAGTAGCCAATTATATTTTGAAAGAACTGTCTGAGGAGGAGTGTTTTGGGGTTTTTTTTGGTTTTTTTGGTCAGGAACACAGCAGTCCCTTTTTACAGGATCAGGAGTTTTTACAGGAGTTTGTAAAATTGCACTGCATCTGTAGCAGTCCCAATAAATAATACAACTAGATAACTGTATAATAATATAAAGTACTGTTTCTCCAAAATAATTAAAGCACTCTCTTTTAATTCCTGGTTATTAAATGCAATACAATAGTGTTATAACGTCTGTCTTTTGATGATGGTATTTGATTGCATCTACTTGTGCACTGTGTGCTTTAAATTGCAAATGAAAGGAGGGTGAGGATCTTCACTCGCTCTCTCAAAAAAAAAAGAAAAAAGCATGGTGTTTTCTCCCACTCCACACTGGCGCCTTTGTAGTGAACCCAGCTTTGACATCAACTGGGTCAAACATGAGGGAGGGAGGGAAGGAGGACAGCAGCTGGACCCAACCGTCAATGTCACCCTTGTTAGTCAACTTCATCAATGTCAGTCACTGGGGTTTAGATTTATTTCCCTCCTATGTCTGTGCAGGCTTCTTATCTTTTCGTGTTCTGCACAAATGGACTTCAACAGACCTGTTACCTGTGGTGCTGATGTTTGACATGGAATGTGTGCAATAAACAGATGAATTATGAGCACAAAACTGTAAAGAGGTAAAAACATGTAGAAAAAAATGTAAATCACGGAATAGCTGAGTTGTTATTTCACTGAGCACATAAAGTTAAAGAAAACACTCCATCTAAGCCCCTAATTTACAGCACACGTGCTTAAAAGAGTAAAGTGTGCATGTAAAAACTGACACGTTTATTAAATTACCCACATTGGCTGTGATAGAATCAGGAGAAAAAAAGAAGTGAAAATGCTGCAAAAGGAAGAAGATACCAAGATGAAAGTTCGCATTAGAATATTTGGCCCACTCTCTGTTCCCCGTGGCTCCTTAAATAATGACTGGCAGCTGAAATGGGTCTTTGTGACTTTAAGATGTGACTCGGGGAGATGTGGTCTATCTATTGTTGATGAGACAAAAGCGCGAGTTAGATTCATATAGGGGTGGCGGCGAATAACTTCTCATATCCTCATATCACAGTCACAAAGCCACCCAGCAAAACTTCAATAACCTGACACTTCTTTCTGGACATGGGTGAGTGCACAAAATTTCTAATAGTTCTTATCATTTGTTATTGATGGGATTTTTTTTTTTTTAAAAGTCTATTTCAATAACCAATACTAATGCTGCCTTTAATGCATTTTTCATCCTTTGATATCAAGTCTGAGGGAAGAATTGCTGCAAATTAATCCTGTTTTAATTTATCAAAAGCATTTCTAGACCCATTTGTTGATTTTCCACTAATTCCCCTTTTGCCTCGTTTCTAACAAACGATGCAGGTTAACAAAGAAAAGCATGTGCATGGAGCCAGGATTATTTACCTTCTTGTCACCCACTCTAACCTCTTTCAGCAGTAAACTAGATTGGAATCAGAGTGGCATGACAGAGCTGGGCAGCAACTCTCATCATGCCAAGGCCATGCCAGGTCACTCATGTGAAAGAGGTCAAATACTCCCACATGTGTCACAGGCATAGTTTGTCACACTTCCAAGAGAATAGTGGATGCAAACAACTTCTGCTAAACATTTTCTCTTTCACTTGCAAATAGCCTCTGAGTGTAATTCTGCATATTTGCTTGGGTTTTTTTTTTTTTTTTTAAAAAACCACTTT
>VUQR01003269.1:52751-67028 GCA_015108515.1 Hemichromis elongatus
AAAAACAGCTTTGGAGATTTCAGTAATTACCTGACATCTGCTGCAAATGCACTGATGCACTTTGTACTGAAATTCAAACAGAGTCTTTTGTGGCGTTTATCACTCTATCAATACAACCCCTGCTGCAGCCGGGCACAGCTTAAGCGTGGGCGTCTGTAGGCGCTATCATTTTTGGGACTAACAGTCTTCCTGCTGTTACTATTTATATTTTAGTAACAGTTTGTTTAACTCACAGTTTATCTTCCTTCCAACTGATACCAAAAGATTTTGCAAAAGATTTATGCAGAAATAGACATGTTTGGGCCCATTTGGGCCCAACTAATTTTGAGTTGGATTTGCTATTGTTGTTGTTGTTATGAAGATATTCAAATTGCCCCTCTCCTTCATTATGCTTCCACCCACTCTTTGAACACTTGAACCCGGCCCCCACCGGCATTGACACTCAGTGCCATGGTACCAGTCTCAGCCAGCTGTGGAGGGAGGAGGGCCTGAGTAGTGACATTGCCAGTGGTGGAAAGACGGTCCCGGTGACCCCTCCGCCGTTACTTACTGCAGTATGTGTGTGTATAGTGGCACCATGGTCTTTGTTTGACATCACTGGCCTTTGTTCCTTCCCAATCATGGCAGATACAATGGATATTGTATCTGCTGCCACAAAGAGATGCTCTTTCTTTGGGACCCCTGGAGCCAGCGTTTCACCACCATCCCTCAATTGCCTGGTGACGCCTGTGACCACTGGACAAAGAGGGCTGGACCAGATTTAGTAAGAGCAGAGCTGTGAGGTGTTGGCACAAGCTGAGGAGCTTTCACATACTGGATGAAGTCAGCGCTGAGAGGCTTATTTTACAGTAGCAATACCTTGTAGAGAGCTCTGTACAACACTTGTTGGTACTGGAATCTTTCTTATTGCGGAGTACAGCATCAGAAGCAGCAAATGTTTCCGGTCAGGCAGCCTTGGCTTTGCAAAGCCTTAGGTGCTTTCCTCTATCCCATTTCTGGCAATGCATTTATTAACACTTTGGATGTTTGCTACCCGCTTCAACAGCTCAGCTTACTCTGGAAGAAGTGCGCAAGATTGCTATAAAGTCAGTGGTGGCTGCTTTTGTTTGGACGCTTTATTGGGAGTCGCTGCTTGAACTCTTGTTTGTCACTGCTGTCTAATTTCTTTTCATTTTTTTTCTTGGTCTTTTTCTGTTGCTTTCTTGCCTGTTGGTGAGGTTTTGGTGTATGCTCATGGATTTACAGACAAAGCGAGGCCTTTTTCATAGCTCCCCCACTGGGTGAAAGAGTCCCCCACTGTGGCATAGATGTGCTGTGTGGTTATATGTGCGGTGTGTGCCGCCTGTGTGCTGATATATTATGCCCCCTCAGGTTGCTATGATTGCTGTATCCGGTGCATTGGGGCAGTGCCCTACCCATCCCTGGTGGCCACCTTGCTGTGCTATGCTGGCATGGCATTATTTTGTGGCTGCGGGCACGAAGCGCTGACCCAGACCGAAGTCCTCGTTGAGACTTACTTTGCCCGCACCATCCAGGACTATGTGGTCATGGCCTCTTTGTGAGTGTTGTTTCAATAACTTTTCTCAGTTGTGGCTTTTTTAAAGGTCTCTGGCATTACTTTGTTTTAACTGATTGACTGCCTTCTCTCTTTTACTGTTCCAGTATCAAATACTTCCAGTACGTGATCTATGGTCTGGCTTCGTTTTTCTTCCTCTATGGCATCCTGTTGCTGGCTGAGGGCTTCTACACAACAAGTGCTGTCAAGCAGACCTTTGGCGAATTCAGGAGTACCCAGTGCGGCCGCTGCCTCAGCCTGACGGTGAGCACATGAGTGGGGGAAGAGGGAGCAAGGAGATGAAGAGGAAGGGGAAATGTGACATGTCAACATTGTTGAGATGCTGAATTTTAGCTTGTTTTGAGTCTAACAAATGCTCTTTGTTTCTGTAATTTCCACATGAATTATGGTTCATTACTGATTTAATGACACCACATTTATCACGCAGAAAGTATCTATTAGCATCGGTGTTGCAATTCTGTGACCTTGTGTACTGCACTTTTTTGCTACTACAGTTCATCATAGTGACGTACATCTTGGCCTTCATCTGGCTGGCGGTGTTTGCCTTCAGTGCTATCCCAGTCTTCTTTTTGTTCAATATGGAGCAGACCTGCCACACCATTAACATCCTGTCTGAAACAACCCCCAGCATTAATCAGCATGGCTGGATCTGCATGGACGCCAGGCAGTATGGTGCGTTGCTCGTGTAACTACCGACCACATGGTCCGCCTGATGGGAATGTTAATGCGCCCTTGAAACAATTAATCACCGTGTAGTGGATGCTAGACTGATGGCTATATTAGTTATGAAATAATGAAGAGAACTACACCTTTATGGTCATTTTTTCACAATAGTTTCTTTGACATGCTTTGGGCAAGCAAGAGCATACACAGATCATCAAATCTCATCATAATTCAGCCATAGTAAGAGGAATCTCACTTAAGTTATGTCTCCACTTAGGTCTGCTCCCTTGGAATGCAATGCCAGGCAAGTCTTGTGGGTCAACCTTAGCAGCTATCTGCAAAACCAGTGAAGTGAGTAGATGAGTGTTTGCTTTACACAGTGCGGTATAGCATTTTGGCATCATCAGATTAAAATCACTGTTCAAAATCAACATAAAATTTCTTTTGAATTATTAGCAGAACAACACATGTAAGAGAGAGCTCACATTAACACACATGAGTTTGATTAAACACCCTGCATGTATATCAAGCTAACCTTTTTTTTATTATGTCTTCCAGTTCCATGTCACATATGACTTGTACATAGCCGCATTTGCTGGTTCTGGGATCACTCTGTTAGCACTGGTAAGCTATTTTTTGCATGATTTCTAGGATATTTATGCTAACTCCTGTTTAAACAGCTGAATCAAATTTAAAATGAACACCACGGTGTCTGTGTTGTTCCTACATCATCCTAATAATGCTAGTCCAGCCTTAATATTGCAACTGACCAATGATGTTCTCTGAGAATTCAGTTAGCACAGGCCAAGTAGTTAGCTAATGCTTTAAAAACTATAATTACCAAACCAATGCAAGAAATTTAAATCTGGCTAGCAGCAAGCCTAACTTGATAGTATTTTTATTTTTATTGCATTAATTAATAAAGTAAACCCTTGGAATGCTTACCATTTATTCCAGAAAAGGGTTATATTTGAATGAGGGCATTTTTTTTCTTATTTTTCCACCTAAATTGCAATGCTATCACATCACAACAGCTTGATTGGTCAGTTTTAATGTTAATTCTGGACAAACATTATACAAATTATAGTTATATCATACTATCTATATTCATCATATTATATAATGTTATGATGAGGCAGGAAAAACACCATCACATGTAAACTGGTTTTCTCAGTCTAGGCACTTGCAAATGAGTTTGCAGTGATCTTGATATCTCTTTCGACAAACAGTGCCCCTTTTACTATTTAAAATATCACTTTGAATACATTTGTGTTGTGAGTGGAACTGCTTCTGAATAACATTGTACACAGCAAAGTATGTGAATTATTTGGAGGAGCAGCAACACATTGTCAATGTCAGTTTTCAATGCTATGATCTTCACACAAGAAAAAATTCCAGTGACCTTGTTTGTATTGAGCAGAAATAAATGAATTTTCAATGTGTGGATTTCTCTAAACCAAAACTATGTTCGTGACTACATAGAGTCAGAGATAACTATTAAAGTTTGCTTTCTGTCTTGGAAGAATCATAACGTTATAATGATCACTTCTCCAATTAGATAGAAATGAATATTCATTGTCTGCTTGCAAAAAAACTGCTTACAGTACCAGTATATGTGTAGAATCTGATTTTGTTTTGTTTTTTTCATTTCATTAATTCTTCCACTGACTTTAGTTCCTGTATCTGGTTGCCACCACCTACAACTATGCAGTTCTGCGGTTCCTGGGCAGAAAAGGCATTCGCTAAATGCAGCACCTCAGTTTTCTTTGTTAACCCCAGTGTCCGACAACGAGATGGACAGTCAGCCTACATTCATCCTCTGGGAAACAGCAACCTCCAAACCTGGATTGCCTGCTATTCTTTAGACCTTTCCAATAACAGAAAATGTTTCTCATCACTATTATGCATGAACAACAGACAGAGAGATGAAGATAATTTACCTCCAGCAATGAGCTCTGGCCTGTGCATCAGATCCTCCTTTCGAGATGATTCTCTTAGCTTTGTTGTTCATTTTCCCATTGCTGGTTGTATCTCTCACTTTATCCCTTGTGTGAGGCTTTGTTGGTGCTCATTGTGATTTATGATGTTTCATGAATAATTAAGAGCAATGACAGCTTGCCTCGCAAGTCATAACTGCATGCACAGTATTCAGCGGTTACTGACACCCAAATTGGCTCTCAGTATGATTTTGTGGCTTCTCTATTATCAACCTTCAAAACTGCATGAACTAAAACAAGCGAGGCTGAACGAACCGAATTTTCCCATTGAGCTTTCACTTACAATAAATGTGCTTTTTAGTCATACTCAAACTCTCTCTTTTTCCTCTTTTGTTTAAATGCTACCACAGTAGGTGGCATTAAAAATATCTGTTCTCATGGAGGTGTTCAGCTCAAAAGCTTATAATAAGCGGTTTTAGGTTGCAGAGGGGATGATGCTTCACTAACTTGTCTCCAGGTGTTTAGGGTGTAGCCCCGCTACTTAGACTTGTGTGTGCTTATTTGAAATTAAGGCTCATTAAAACATTTAAATCTCATGCGTGGAATTTTATTTTAGCCATATACAGTTGCATTGCTGGTATTTTTTTATTTATTTTTTTTGGCTGTATTTTTTCATTTATCCTTTTCATTGCACAATCATTAATCATGACAATATACTGCCCTTTTACTGGATACAGTTGTTACAACAACAAAAAAAGAAAGAAGAAGTGGATAGGGAAGTTATGGGATATAATGGACAGCACATTAATCAATGTATGCTTGGAGTATTTTCTGCAAACATAGGCATCATTTCTTAACAGCATCTGAGAAACACCTTCCACACTGGATCACTTGGTCCTTCAAGAACATGGGGGTCAGCATATCACCAAGGGCCCTAGCACAAACCCCACACTGCAAAAGAACACATTTTATGTACAAGAGAGATGGTGTAAGGATATCATAAAAGCACAGATATACTGCATTTTTACAAAAGAAGCCATAACATACCTTTAAACACTCTGGGTGGCAGATCATTGAAGGCTCACTGAATATGATCTTGACATTTCCATTAATTATTTGGTTGCAGAAGTAACAAGGAGATTTGCCATGACTGAAGCAGATGGATGAAAAACAAAGCAAAGGTTATGAACTTTATCAATTTTTACATATGTATACTAAAAAAAAAGATTCTCGGCTCTCATAAACACAAAGCAATAATTTTAAGTAAAATATCACTGAAATATATAAAATAGTAGTTAATTTATTCAAATACATAATCAATTAAGCAATATGAATATATACCAATCATGCAAATTTTATTTGGGCAGAGTCTATTAAATTACCATTTTACTTTGAACATATGTAACTAAACCAAGTGGAAAATTTAATGTCACTCAATGTCAACATTTTGGGGATAGATTTTTTTATTTATTTTTGAGTGTTGCATGACTATGTATAGTATGAGTGAGAAACTTACACGTGCTTATTCCGGGTTTTGGTTGACTTTACGTCCTCTGCAGGCTTTTGAGATGCATCATAGCTACAAAAACAGTCACAAACAATTAGTGCTCAAAGAAAAACATGCACATGTAATGGTAACCCTACTGAATACTCTGCTGTTCTTTTATTTATTTTTAATAAAAACACTCACGTATGGCTATCATCATACTTTTGGTTCAGTTTGAACTTCTCAGAGTGGGGTTGTCTTGGATCTTCCACAGGTTTAGGAACAGCTTCAACCTTAGCCGTCTCCACATCTAACGCATCAGTCAGTCTAATAGCTGCATCTGCTGTGTTATCCCAAACACCTTCTGCATCTGAAGCAGCTAATTGGTCAAGGGCATCTTCAATGTTCAACTCTTTGGCACTGTCTGCTGCTGTCTTAGGTGTCGGATCAAAACTTTGTTTATCAATAGTGATATCATCCCTGCGCTCAACCACCTCTTCAGTTCCGCTCTCAAAAACTGGCTCAGAGGGTGGTGCAGACTCGACTTTAAACTCTACACCCTTGGCAGTGTCAGAACTGGGTTGACTAGATGGCGCAGGCAGAGTCTCGGTGACTGATATGGTGCTGTTTTGCAGAGCAGCTTCTTCTTTTGGTGTTGCATCACTTACAGCGGGTGTTTCCACACCATCTTGGAGAGAAGCTTCTTTTCCTGATGTTGCCAAAGCAGGTGGTCCATGCATGTTTACTCCTGCATGCTCTAAATTGGTTGTATTCGGCGGTTCTCTTTTGATTACAGATTCTCCGGGGACTCCAGCGGTGCTTTTGCTCTCACTACTCTCTCTCACTGTGCCTTCCACAGCAGAGATTTCTGCAGGGGGATTTTTCACATCAGCATCTGCGGAGACCTCAGCCTCATTGTGACAGGTGTCAGCTGGTGCATCAGCATGTTGTTCCGTGTTTTCTGCAGTTGCGTCAGTAAATGTCTTTTCTGGCTGTGCATTAACATTTTGAATAGGTGCTTTTGGGGGGACTTGAGGCCTGTAAAAGAGAGTGTTACTTCTTCCCAACTTTTCAAAAAAAGAGATTTGTAAGCACTAACAGAAGACAAAATGTACTAACTTTGTCTTCACTGTTGAGCCTTTGGGTGGAGTGTCTTTCGGAGCAGGAAACTTTTCAGCACTTGTCTGATTAGCTGAATTCCTAAAACAAATAAACAAAACATGGAGCATTTAGTTTTAACTAAGATTAAGCTTGAAATACGTGGATTTGCAGAGAAGCAGTAAATACTTGCTCAGGCTTTGCACAGTTTAATTTACATTCAGCACCAACATACCCTTCAGATGGAATGACCTCTGCCTTTTGAAGAGGAGAACTCGGTGGAGAATCTATTGTTCTACAAGGTAAGAATAAGAAGAGAAAAACTCCTTATAGCCTTATATTTTTCTAATTGCTTCTTCAGAACTGATAAGAGATTTCATCACCTTTTAACTATGTTAGCTCAGAAATAAAGTCTAACCCAAATGCTCCACATTAGAGTGGTTACTGATGTCTCTAGTGAGCAATAATATAAATGTACATCATTAGCTATCATATAAAGTACTTGCTTAATGAATACAGCATCAGCAGTATTCTGGGAGCTTCGGAATCTCTTATATAAACAATGTTCATCCATAACTTACATTAAAAAAATGTTGTATGAAGAGTGCGACCTGCATTGAAGGATGAGCATCCTGAGCTTGTGAAGTCAGTGACTGATGAAACAAAGCTAACAAATAAGGCCTTAAATGTCAACACAATGTTTATTAATGGTGTAAATATCACCAGACACATTGCACTGAAGTGGTGGCTGAGGCTGGTAATAAATGAGAGACACACAAACTCAGATCTAACTTTTCCCACAGGAGCAAAGCCTCTTGATACAGATACTGGTGTTATTCTTGATTTTGAAGAATATGCTGTATACACAACAAACTGTGAGGTAATGGTCCCTTGGCAGCTTAACAGGTGAGAGAAAAACATGGTGTTTGTCATTCATGAGTGGGTGAACTGAACTATTAATTCAGAAGGTTTATGATTTGTGTCAATTGCTGTCATCTGAAACAGCAAATATACACACATTTGTCTATTATCTTTTTTGTGTATTTCCATCATTTCTGTTATCTCATTATCAGCAATGGAAAAAAATCAGACTTGAAAGAAAATGTTTATGGACCATCAGACCCAGGCTAGGACATCAGCATAGCTTTTAATTTTGGAACATCCAAATAAGGACAACATAAAAGTGTTTGCTGGGTTAGTTCTGGGGAAAGATTCTGGGAAGCTAAGATTCATGAGGCCTCTTCATAGCTTTGTCTCTGGTTTTTCTGGGGCTGTTTTGCTGCTTCAGGACCTGAATGTCCCGCCATAAATTGTTCAGGCTTTCAATGTGACTGAATTAAAACAACTCCAATATCACAAACGCTTATAAACGCTAATAAAGGAAATCATCATTTAAATACTGCTTTTGTATATACTCAGGTTATCCTTATCTAATATTAAATATGTTTTTCGAACCGAAACGTGTAAATGTGGAAAATATGTAGCAAATATGTAAAAACAAAACAAAGGAAATTATTAAACCAGGAAGGGAATGCTTTTATTCACATTTTAACATTACATGGACACTGTAGTGCAGTTTATTGGTTTGATTGGTCAGCGTCTCCGTAAGCTTGGGCTCTTATTTTCTAGATACTTCTATTTTGAAGGGGCCGTGGAAATACTTCCGGTTTTGTTCCGCTTTGTAAAGTAGTAGCCGATTGCTAAGCTACTAACAGCGATAGTAAAATTTTGCAGCATTATTTTCATTCTCTGTAACTAGCAGACACATCAGTAGCCACTGTGGATTCAACACTACCCAGGTGGGGTGTTTTCGCGCGTATTATTGTCTGAAAATAGCTACAGCGGCGGCGCACAACCGACTCAAGAGGACATGTCTGCTGTTTTACACTATAAATAATACCAGCGCTGTACAAGACGAGTAAGTATTTTACGACTTTTACTTTTAATAATAGAAATAATAATAGTTAATAGAAAATTCATGTAGCCTGCTCTATTATTTTTATGAGGTGCCTCCAAAAATAAACCGGGATGCTTTCCATCAGGTTTTGAAAGAAACTTCCTGACATAACAAGCCTATCATGTTACTTAACACGGATACAGAGTTTTTCAAAACATGCAACAAATATTTCGAGAGCATAAATATTATTTTAGGCCCGGTTAAAAAATAAAATCATAAAAGGTATTCCTGTCTTGTTAATTCAATTGATTAGTGCAGACTATGAAATCGTTTTGGGCCCAATTTAAGCAAAAAAAAAAACCCCCAAAAACTAAACAACAACAAAAACAGCAAGATATTTTATTCTTATTGAAGTGAGTTTACAGATCTAAAAATACATTTCCTGTTTAATATATTCAGCTGACTTAATATATATTAGGTGACTAACAAACTCCGGCCTTTTACAAGTCGTTGTCATGAGTGCTGAAGCACTACAATAAACTGCAACTACACAAAATACAAAGCAGTTATTTGTGGTAAAGTAAAAATGTGTTTTATTGGTAAGCTTGTACTAATGTCAACATGTGGTTTGTGATACTTTTTGGTGCTTAGCCAGGCCACTTTGTGACTGTCAGATTCTTACTTGTATGGTTCATGTCAGTATTTTCTTGTGTCACCTTAGGGGGAAAAAATGCCATCGAGAAATCACCTTGACAAAATCGGGAGGAAGAAAAAGAAGCAGTGGACAGAGGACGCCATGGAGCGAGCGCTTATAGAGGTCAAGTCAGGCAGGTGCACAGTGAGACAAACCGCCAAGGAGTTTGGTGTCCCTAAATCTTCACTGGGGGACAGAGTCAGTGGACGGGTGACCCCTGGGAGCCGTAGCGGCCCGGCTCCGCTTATAACATCCGCTGATGAGGAGCTGTTGGTCGAGTTCTCCTTATACATGTCCAGGCATGGATTCCCACTTACAAAGCAGCAGCTGGTGTCCTTCGCCTCGTCAATTTATAAGCGGCAGCACCGGAGGGTGGCATTTTCCAAACTGGGCCAGACATGGTGGCTCAATTTTAGAAAACGACAAGAAAAAAACATCACCATTCAGCCAGCATACAATGTTGTCCGTGGGAGGACGGTGTCAGTGAGAAAGGAAGCAGTAGATCAGTTTTTTCACCTCCTGAGGACTGTTGCAGATGCTCACAAAATCAGAGACAAGCCTCACCAAATTTTTAACTGCAATGACACAGACTTTCAGCTAAGTAGGAAGAGGGCTACTCTTTCCAAATCTGTCAGTCTAGGCTACAAGCCAGCGCCAGGCTCCAGGGACCATGTCTCTGTCCTGGCTTGCTTTAACGCAGCTGGAGAGGACATTCCACCGTTTATAATCTACTCAAAGGCCTATCCAGGGGGAGTATGCTACAAGACACAAGGACCGCCAAATGCCCTATACGGGTGGTCAGACTCGGGATGTATCAATTCAGACCTCTTTAAGAAATGGTTCCTCAAACATTTTCTTGTGCACGCACCAAAGGAGCGTCCATTGCTGCTGATTTTTGATGGCCACAAGTCACCCGTGAACCTGGAGGTGGTGGAAACGGCTCGTAAGGAGGATGTCATTCTTCTGTGCCTCCCACCTCATTGCTCCCACATCCTCCAGCCGCTCAATGACGGTCTCTTTGTAGTCCTGAAGCAGCACTTTGCTTCATTTCTAGGTGACGGCTACACTAGTGACACCCACTTTGCAGTTAGCAAAAAGGAGTTCTCAGGGGTTTTCAAAGGAACATATCAGGTAGCAAAGGAGGAGGAAGGTGTGAGAATTGTGAAGGAAGGCTTTAGGAAGTCTGGGATCTACCCACTGAACTGCTTCACCATCAGTGATGGCCACGTTATATCAGCGCACCATATTGGCCAGATAGCTGCACCCTCGTTGTCAACACCAGTGCCGGGAGTGCACACTGTAGGAGACCTCACAGATGCTGGACCCTCCTCCTAATTCATCGTTGTGAAAATGAGCATGCATTGGAGGAAAGTGTGATTGACTGCATAATTGAGCAAAGCAGAAATGAGCACAGCTTGTTCTGTCTTTCAAAATACTGAATTAATTACATTCCTGTTTTAATATAGTGCACCCCCTCCTGCTGCCTCCCTGCAAAGAGCCCAGTTTGAGGAAGGCTTGCATTGTTATTAATTACTACTCAACACTGAGCTCAGATTTAGTTATCGGGTAATAATGTTTGAATGCTGCACAACTGTGGTTTTCAATGGGTTGGGAGTCCCAAGGTGAACATGATTTTCAAAAGGATAATAAAAGAAAAATAGAGGAAATATTTCTGCTTAACAAAAATCTGTAATTTCTCTTCATAAATGCTTCCATGTTCTTGTGAATTATTGGATGGAAAGCCATTTAAATTAAGTGACCCATGAAAGAAAAAACACTTGAAAACCTCTCACAAGTTGCTTCAGCTTAGGGAATTGTGAGGAAAAGGACATTTGTAGATGTTCAGTAGTATCTTTTTCTTTTGGTATTTCTGACCAAGCAGCTAGCGAAGCTAACCATGACTGATAAGGTGCCTGATTTCAGTTCAGTGGTCTCTGACAGTAAGTAAGGGAGGCGAGTCTGTGAGGTGCGGGCTGCCCAAGCAGTTCTGCACCGATACAGAACACCGGTGCTTCACTCGATCATTTGTTTTATGTATGTAAGTAATGTGACAAATTCACCCGATTATCTCAAACACCCTGGAACAGATAAAAGGATGGGTTTAAAGCATGAGCACATTTTCATATGTTATCTTGTTGTAGACATCTGATAACTACTCTTTATGGTGTTCAAGATGTCTGTGAAGCACAATTGAGCCTCTTAACCACCAGACTGATTTTGAGTGGAAGTTCAGGCCATTTATCGAAGGATGTGTCATCAACAGTTGATGCAACTGTAAATTATGTTACACCTACTGCTGTTGTTATGGTTTTCTCTTGAGGTCAAAGAAAACATGTCAATTTTTGGTTCCACCTGAGAAACGGCTGTTGTCGTCTTTTTTTCCCCTAAATAGTTTAAAAATTTATATTTGATTCTATTATTCCTTTACTTACATCCACCGGCCTCTTTGTTAGGTAAGCCTGTTTAGCTTTTCATTAATGCAGATATCGAGTTAGCCAAGCACATGGCAGCACTGTGCTATCATGTCAATGTAGATCAGAATCTCGGGAAGGTTTCCAGCATGTTGTTGAATCTATGGTATGAATAATTAAGGCAGTTCTGAAGGTAAAAAGGGGTCCAACTCTGTGCAAGCAAGGTGTACGTAATAAAGTGGCCTGTGAACGTATCCTGAATAATTGTGAACACTGAAACTGATATAAACCTTTTTAAATAATTTGCTTCTTTTTGTTCACCTGGGAGAATGATCTCAGGGAAAAACATCAGACATCTAGAATAAAGATATTTTTCAAATATGTTTGAAGCAAAAAGTTGTCCATAAGCTTAATAATTTACAAAATTTTGCTGTAGCCGTACCTGTGTGTGTGTGTGTCTGTGTTGTGTACATGTTCAGGCTGAGTGATGTAATGTCAGTGCAATAGATACATTTGCCAACAATGGCCAGGCAGCTACAGTTGATGTGTCCATTAACTATTAGAAATATATTTCAACCACTCATAAGAACACCTTTCTAATCTATTAACTGTATAAAATAACTCTATAATCATGACTATAATTATTGGATGCCTTTATGAAATATTAATGTTAACATTAACCACTTTTTCTTTTTACCAAAGCTGGTAAAATATTTGTCACATACCATGTAATTAACAGTGTGGACTCATATGTTAAGGTGTCTTTTGCTACAGTATTCAGGAAAACTATGCATTTGTCCTACAGGGAAGCACCCCGGTAAGAATTCAGATTAATGTTTGATGAACCGGCTTAAGTGTAGGTCACACTGTAGTGTACTTTCGAGCTTTATGGATGCAGTACAGATGCCCAGGGCTAAGTTAATGTTTTTGTACTGTATGTTAATATCACAGATGGTGATTTGTGCCTGAAGCCTGGAATATTTTTAGTTATGATTCAATGACACAACACAGTCGAAGGACAATTTGAGTTTGACTTGCAGAACTGCCACCACACTGTGTGGTGCCACACACATTTTATACCCATGGGTCTAATATTTAAGTTTTACATTATTTCTCCTTTTTTAAAACATAGATATACAGTCTTGGTAAAAAATGTATTCCCTCTGTCAGTTGAGGTTTATGTATGAGGACATATTGAAAGTGAGCCATGTTCTAAAAGTTATTGAAATACAACCTCAGATGAACAACATTGCGTGACGTATTACTGTACACGGTTTTAAAAACAAACAAACAAAGACGAAAAGCAAAAGGAGTTTGTAAAAAGAACAACCAGTGACTGAGTAGCTGGTAGAACCACCTTTAGCAACAATAACTTCCTGTATGACTTTATCAATCTGCCACATCATTGTGGAGGAATTTTGGTCCACCTGTCTTTAATGTGTTGCTTCAGTTCATTCTGGTTCGCAGCCATTAATCTAAGCACATCTCTGTAAAGGTCCCACAATAGCATTTCAGTCCTGCTGCTGCTAATACCAAGTCTGGTATTAGCGGCAGCTTTATTTTTTTTTTCTTTTTCAGTCATTCTGTTATAGAGTTGCTGATGTTAATGGGTTCATCTTCCTTTCCAAAGAACCACTTTTGGCCAAGCTGTAGCTGTCAGACAGATGGCTTCACATTTAACTCTGAAATACTTTGGTATACAGAGGAGTTCATCATTGTCAAGTCAATGACTTCAAGATGCCCACTTCCTGTAGCTGCAAAACCAGCCCAAATCATCACCCCTCCACCACCATGCCTAAGAGTTGCTATGAAATGTTTGTGCGTGTTGTTTGTTTGTTTGTTTGTATTTTTTAACCAAACATGAAACTACACGCTATGGTCAGACATCTTGTCTTTGGTTGTTCAGTCTTTTGTTGGTTGCACTGTCATGAATTTTAGCATTTTGCATGCTGAGTGAGTCTGATTAGATTTCTCTAAGCACTGCACCCTCAGACCTTAGGACAAAGTTGGTGGTAATGCTGTACTCAGTTTCACACACTGCTTCTGCATTTTTGCTTTCTGTTTTTTTTTAATACAAAAACATTGTAATATGTGACATTTTATAGTTCACCTGACGTTATATTTACCAGGGCCTGGTGAAGACTAGATTATTTTTCATGTGCTGATGCCTAAAATCTTAGAATTGAAAGACATTTTTTTTTTTTGTTGTTTTATCCTGTCTGTAGATATGTCAGTTAAATCTAGCGTACCTGAGCAACATCTACATTCAAAAGTGTTTTTTCTTCTTTAACATAGTTTTGCAGCACTCACTCAAATCTCCTGGCTGCCAACCAGACTTGTGAACTCCTAGCTGGAATGGGTTTAGTTTCCACATCTGAGCTTGTTCTGCAACACAGAAGAAGTTGATGTGACTGTGCAGCAACAACACTGAGACAGGACATCTTCAATTATCACTTTTAATTTATAAAAAAAAAAAAAAAAAAAAAATAAAATTTTTTTATTTTTTTTTTATTTC